>JANEHU010005109.1:0-200171 GCA_027563435.1 Nasonovia ribisnigri
TGTTTGATAAACCTAAATAGCATTTCTGCGGAGGTATTCTCTTACTTAATGGTAAACCCTATAATGCTATATATATTTATATACCAACGGCTATGTTACACTATTCCAGAGATTATACTATTGAGTACAACGTTTTGTCTCTGTGTAGGATATGTGTGTTGAGGTGTATGATAAAAATATTATATTTTACATAAAATCGTAAATAAACTAATAAGTAATAACTCATCGCAGTCTGTAGTTGGGTTAGTAAGCCATCGTGGTCGAAGAAACTGAAATATGATACCACCTGTGGGTTTACGCGATTCGCCTCGAATTTAGTCATAGATATTTCTGAGTGGATCGAAAATTATATTTGATTGTAAAACATTATGCTGGTTTTATTTTTTGGAAAATGTGTAGGTATATAGGTTCTCGAAAACTGTGTAATGTTATAATATATCATATTATTATCATGTCAAACGCAAAAGGCACCGTCATAATGTTTTTGAGCGTATTAGTGGGTTATTGTACTCATAATAGATTCCTATATAATACAATATATTAATTAAATTTCATTCACGTAATTAAAATTTTTAATTAAAAACATTTAGTGTATTTTCGCGATTTTTTTTACGAATATGATAGATGCCTATTGTTAACTGTTGTCTGTATTATACTCTATAAGCGTAAATAATTAATTTGTCACTCTCATATAACATTTAATATTTTTAAACTATTCATTATTTCTACACAATATGGTGCACTGCTCGTTTGAATTTGCACAGTTTTTGTACGCTCATTGTTTTATGATTTACATATTTCAAAAAAAAAGTTCTCGTTTAATGAACACCGTGGGCAATATTTCATAGTTTTGGGGTAAAAAAAAACTATTTGTCCTTCGCTTTTTGACATTTCATAGTAATAACAATATGACGAAATAACATCATCGTTTATTTTGTAAAATTATTATATTAAAGTTATTCAAAAGTTTCAGATTGCATGGCGCGTGTTATTTTACGTTTTGCAGTTATAAACGCGAAAATATTTCAACAACTCAACCACATAACATAAAGCGCGCTATTATATTATGTTAAACGGTCGTTTGAAGTATTTATGTCTGTCTGTTTACCGTTTTGAGCTGTCGGAAAAGTCGTGATAATATAACGTATATATAGTAGGTATTTAAATGCCACGAATTTGTACAACGCGTTCTCGCCGCTCGTATTCGCATATTATTATATAGTGTTTATTAATATTACAAAACAACACGGCGTATACATAATTCGCTCTTAATTTATTTACGACCTGTGTGAATCTTTCGGTGGCGTAGGTATTCTCACGTACAGCAATAATGATTTCGTCGACGTATGGAATCGGCGAATTTTCGACGGACCTCGGTAATTCGAAAAAGTTAAAACCTACCGAACGACTACACGTGCACATCGTCACGCCGTCATTCGTATAACAAAATATCGTATAATTATTATTATAATGATTATAATAGTATATTGTTATACTCGGCGGCGGTCCGCGCGTGTGAGTTGACGCAATACTGCCAAACGCCAATGTTATATATTATAGCGTGCGACGAGTAAAAAAGTCGTGAGCCCCACGACCGCGATCACTTGCCAAAACCAACTTTCCATCTACCTATTGTTTTTTTAAATTCATATTAATTGTAATGTCCGTCCCGTCGTCGTCGTCGTCGTCGTCATCGCGTGCACGGGTACTTTGTCTGGAATGCACGCGACGGGGAGCCGGAAGAAAACGTACGTATGGAGGAAAATAAAAAACGCCGTCTCTCGCTCTCGCACAGGGGGGGTTGACCGTGTAATTTATCATATTATAAATTCACGTGTCATGCGGCAACAGCGCCGGTGTTATGGTAGTACGGACGAACACATCGTACGTAGGCACCTAAATGTATATACTATATATATAGCTATAGTTTATTACGTACGCGTGGTATTTTGTTCTCGCGCGTTATAGCAGTGGTCAACCAGGTGACGACCGAAACGCGGTCTTTTAAAATCTCCAAAAATAAAAATAAAAATATCGTTGTAGCAGGTAGGTATACATATATATATATACTATATACATAATATATACAGGTATATCCCATAACCGTAGTCCGACGTCGTCGTTTACTAATAATAATTAATATTAATATTCACTCGAGCACACCTACATATATATACTCATATAATATCATACGTAACGTATATTGTTATATTGTATTATAGCGCACGCTTGTGTTGTGTAGGTATATATAACCCGACTCGGTGCACACGTGAACTATGACCTCGGTATATATATATAGGTATATAGGTATTAGGTACGCACGCGTTGCAGCGCAGCGTCTCCTTGCAGTTAAGCCGATGACCGCCTCGGTGCAGTGTGTAACATTAGAACTGACAGCCCGCAGCTTTTAATTCCACAATTTATAACTATTATTTATTAGGTGAGCCTAATCTCGTTCCCGCAGACGACGTTCAACGCGACCATATCCCATAGGTACGTGCACTTGTGTGTGTAATAATATGTAACGAAATACGAGCAACGGTGTTGATATTGTTGTGCGGCGTCCGCAGCGAGCTGGCATATACTCGGACGAGCGGGGCAGCAGAAATATAAAAAAAGCGAGAGAGTGTGAATGTGTGTGTGTGTGTGTGTGTGTGTGTGTGTGTGTATGTGAGAGAGAGAGGGCGAGATAATGACCGAGATGGAGAGATGGATTTTTCCTCGGGGCGATGAGACTTTAAACAGTTGTATACCTATGCGAGAATTATTGTCGAGTACAAGACGTATGTGTAAAATTGTGTGCGAGCTCGCGAGACACTCGTCAAGGACGCGCGTGAGGGGAAAGGTCACCGGACTGCTTCGCGATGTGGAGCAAAATATATCACCGCGAGTATAATAATATGATGTTATTATATTATATTTTATAACATTGTGACCGACTTGTTGTTTTCTTCCAACAGAATTTGCATAATTTTTTTTCTGCGCTTTTGCACCGCGCGCACACAAACACGAAGTCGTTACAATATATATAGATTTAATAATATATATATATAGTATATACCTACGTCTATCGAACGATATATCGACGAGCAGGTTTTTTTTTTTTTATAACGCAATATTAATTGACGCGCCTCCCCCGCTTTGTAATGGTATTTAGGTGCCCTGCACTATTAGCTCCACCGTGCACGGTTATTAAAAACGTTCTGAATTATTACAAAACAACGACAACAATAATATTACGGAGCGCAAAAAAAAAATAAATGCGCTGCGAACAATAAAACGCGTGGGAGGATTTCGTTTACATTATTATATCACCCATAGGCATGTGCGGTCTTCTGCAATAATAATAATATTAATAATATTATGTATAAGGGCGTATAACCGCGCAAAGCAACGATTTCGAGACGAACGCGCAATAATATTGTTGTTCGTACCGGCTACAACTCACTACAACAATATTATAATAATATTATTATCATTATGTACTATAACAATAATAATAATAATAATAGTATAATGCACCGCAAATTCTACGGGTATCGATGTAGGTATCGATTGTATTGTAATATAAAAAACGATCGCCGGTCAACCTCCATATATTATTATTATTATTATTATAAAGGTAAAAGACTTGGCGGCAAAGCGGGACACGTATATTGGAAGCACCGTCGTCCGAGCACGCTTTCCCGTACAACAATTATTGTTAATATTCATGCTAATAATAATAATAATAATAATAATAATAATTGTTGAAACAATCGACGAACGCAACAGTCCTGTTGTCGATTTCGCTTGGATACACTGTGTTTGTCACGACAAGTGCGGTGCAGCTCGCTGTATACTGTTCAAATGTATATATATATAATAATAAAAATAATATGCAAAACGGCGTAGGTATATCTGACCGAGCAATATAGAATTCGGTTTTTAATTTTATTTTTATACGTATATAGGTACTACGCATCTTCTATGAAAAATATTTTTGTATAAAATGTATGTTGTGTATAGTAGGTATATGCAGGCACGTAAATTATCGAACAAAAATGTTACGTCAATAATCTCATTGTGCCGGTGACCTGCAATAGAACGGTTATGGTAAAGTTCGTTTTGAATAATTTTTTCCGTGGTAAAATCGAGTGATTAGCGATATTCTTAAGACTTCTGCAGTACAGTAAGTTGTAGTCGTGGTTTAATTATTAAAGTACAAAAAAAATAAAATAAACGAGCCCGGTGTGGATTAAACGGTTCTAGGTAGGTATATAAAAATAATATTACGTACAATATAGGTTTAATATAAGTCGTTGTGATGTAAAAAGGCCAATAAATTAAACGGACGTTGAAAAAAAAATGGGAAACGCTTAAACAAACACTCGGCAATAGTAATACAAGTATACATCAGTTCTTTAAGCCAACCAAACGGATTGGAATAATTAATTGCCATTTTGTCGAAACGAACGAATTTACATTTTTATTGTTCTTATATTATATACACCGCCGAGCCCTTTCCGTCGGTCGCGTCGTTGTAAACTAAAACGGGTGAAAATAAAAATTGCTTTCGGTCCTCGACAATAATAATGTATTATAGTCCTGTAAATATTATACAACGATAGGCACCTAACGTCGGGCCAGCGGAGGCTCAAAACGGAGCTGGTATAGGTATTTTTGAATCGCGTGATTTACAAAAATATCAACGTGTGGGTGTATATCGTCCTATGTCTGGAAAAGCTAGATTGATCTTTTTTAAGGTTGTTCAACCGCGTTATATATATTACAGCTGTGAGTTCGCACTATTTCGAGGGCTGCAGCGAAAAATGTGTTTGGCGGTTGTGGGTCGGCGGTGTAAAATATAAATGCGAGTCGAGCAAAATTTTTAAGTTTCTAGCATGATGGTCACTGCGTCGAGCCCACTATCATATAGGCGTGCGATATCCGTTTCAAAAACGTATAATATTAATATCGTATTAATATGTTTTCATATAAAATATTATTATTGCGCACATTATTGCGGCACGATCGCTCGCTGCTCTGACGCGTATACGGCAATGCCCCTGGGTGTAACCTACGCGTGCACATATACCCATAACATTATATATGTGTGTGTGTGTGTGTGTGTAGGAATCTATACACTGTTGTTATTACTATTAAGGGACACTATATTATGCTACGCTGTTCGGTCGAATGTCGAGATTTTTATCAAAACACGCATATTGCGGTTTTTAACTGTCGTATAAATCAAATTTAGTCTGGCTGAGATGTCAATTTTTTTTTTTGGAGATATTTCTTGTTTTCCTGTCATGTACGTAACAGTATTATATTGCTGGGTTCGAACGCTGCACGGCTGCAGGAACAGCACCAGAAGCAGCAGCAGCAGCAGCACGGGAGATACTATCTTGCCAAAATTAGCCGACGTAGTCGTGAGTGTTTCAGCCCAGTTTTCGGTCTCAAATATTGTATATTTTTCCGTCGAAAACGAGTTTTTACAAAATTCTAACAGCGATGATAAATTTTCTCGTGACAGCGGGACACGAAAATACAGCATTAGTAGATGCACAGTCTTACTCAAACGAAGTGATCTAATGAGCCAAAAATATTTTGTTTCGTATGTTATGCTATACTGTGGTTATTACGGGGGCGTGCGCGCGTCTACAACAACGCTAGAGCAGTAGTCATGTATTGTTACATCGGAAGAATATTTTTCGGATATTTTTTGGGAAAAAAAACGCAGCCAACATAGTAGCTGAAGAAAAAAATATCACGCGCTGCAATCGTCCTCGAATCGAAGACAATATAAAAGACGCGGTCTCGCATTGATTTAAGTCTATACATTTGGCACTGCGATAGAAATACATCGGACGGAGTTCTCTCCTATGTAATATATAGGAACAGGTTACCCATCCAATATATGTCATCAGTCGCAGTGCCACATCAATGATAATATTATAGTATTGTTATTTCACACTAACCAGCGGAAAAATTTTAATTTAATATAATTCATAAATTTCCATTTACAATTTTAATTAATAATATTTAGTATTTTTGTTGAGTATAGTCTCATGTGATTCATTTTCTCTGGTCGGTTTCTTGAGGTATTTTGACTATAGAATATTATACGTATTGCAGTTATAGGTGTATATAGTAGGTACAGCTCTAAGGAGGGAAATAGGGGGGGGGGGTCGTTAAAACTGAAAGTTCTGGGATAAACCGTACAGTATAATATACCCAATAACGTTAGGTTAGGTAGTCATGTTTAAAATATTCGTCCTCGGTATTGCACCGAATTCAGCGAATTCGACACACGGTCGTGATGTCTGTCTCCTCACAGTTAGTTCGTTTTTTATCAAGTTTTTCATTTATTCGCTCTTTTCCGGATAGAAGTGCTTGTTTTTCGGCGTGGAAAAGTCACTTGAAAAAAATACGTGCTCTGCAACTACTACTATAATAGATGCATTTGAACTTACGGAAATCCGCCTACGACATAACGTTACAAGATTTTCGATAAATGTGCTTCCGCGGTATATCGTCAGCCAAAGTTCCATTGTTCGTTTCGAATAGAATAATATTATAACAACACGTATATTTAGGTTATCTATCTAACTTATAAAACCGTTTCTCTCTGCTGGTCAGGTCTCGAGATGGCACGGTCCAAAACACCGTCGGGCGATCCCCGGAAAGACGCCGAAATCTCAACGATCGCAATGATGATATTATTATTATTGTTATGGTTTTAACGGTCTTCGCATATTATTTTGTCCATCATAATAATATCGTTGTTATTATACTCTGTCGCGAGCCGTCCGCGGGCGTCGTCGGTCGCTCTTCGTGCTGGCTGCTGCCGCTGCTGCACACGGGCTCCTCACACTCACTCGCGGCGTTTCCGTACAGAAGAACGCGTAATACACTCAAGCCCGGTGTATTTATATACGTGCATATAATATATAATAATAATAATAATAATAATAATAATATAATAACGTATATAAGAAACAGGACTATCGGCCCGCGGAAAAAATATCGGTCTGACGTGTGTAATTTCTTCGGGTCCGGCCCGGGCCTGACGCTTGTCCGGCTCCGGGCGGGACCGGTATTTATTAAGAAAAAAATAATATGTATGTATATACATGTATAATAATAATAATATTACAATGTTATTAATTGTCCACGGCCCCGACGACGACGCTCTGGGAACCCGCCGCCGCCTCAGAGTGATGACCGCCGCGTGTACGTCGAGCCCAGCTCCGATGCAGCAGTGTAGTTGTTGTACACACTCGCTTATATGTATAGGTATATAGGTATACAGCTGGTATATACCTGTAATACCTTGTGATATCGTAAGAGTAAGTACCCGTGTACTTATACGACGCGGTAGCCGACGCGCAGCCGCCGCCGCCGCCGACGCCGACGCCTCCGTACGGGTTAAGGTACGTTGGTAATTTTTTTCTCAAATTCTTTTTTTTTTTCATTCTTTTAATATCTTCGGAAACCGATTAATAAACGAATATTGCGTATCGCGTGCACTCCGTAAAGTGTTGTAGTTGTGTGGTATAGTGTAATGACAATGGCCTCGGGAATGTTTGCTGACACGTTCGCATCACCCCATAACGTTCCCACATATGAACCAGATGAACGTATAAGAGAGAAAAAAAACGATTGGAACAAAAAACAAAGTGGTTTCATATACACACGCGCATACATACATAATACCTATAAAGTAATAGTAATAATAACACATACCTACAGTCGTGGACTAAAATATGAATGTGTGTGTGTGCCGTCCTAAACCGTTTCCATAATATATTACCGTTGAATACGACTGTATATAATAATAATAATAGTAGGTATGAATACGTGTGTACCTATGTGTGTTGTGTGTGTGTGTGTGTGTGTGTGTGTGAGAAGTATATTTGGGCGTGTGTGCGAGTTCTATATACCAGTATCACACGCAGATATTGTATTATTATACATCATACATTCATACAGAACTCAACGCGTTCTTCGTGTAACATTTATAATATGTGTGCCATCGAAAATGGTTCGTTTTCGTCCAATTTGGCGTTTCGACGAGTATATAATATTATTTGAACCAATATGTAAAGAGAGATGATTTCGTTAAAACGTTGAAAGCTCATCAATCGGCGAAAGTATAGGTTATACTATTATTAGTTATTACATGATAGGGATCAATAACCAAACTTTTACGCATGTTTGGAAAAAAAATACCCATATATTTACGGCTGCACATATTTATTGTACCTACGAATAAAATAACGCGATATAGAAACGCAAAATGAAAATATTAATACGTCAAAGTTAATGTATATTACCTATATAGTGATACAATCATATTATACGACCTAGTTATGTAAAAATCTAATCAGATGGACTGATAACACCTAACAAACGAATTGCAACGCACAACAACAATATCATTGAACGAACACGTAACCGTGATGATTACGATGTGTTTTACCCGAAGAAAGTTTTGCGAAAACCATTAACTTAAGCGTTTCGACTCCGATCTCGACTTTCGGACGAGCTGACCAAATGGCCGAAGATAAATGGTCTTTTAGGCGTAGGTATTTCGAACGATTGTGAGTGGGCTTTTTTTTTTCTCTGACTTAATGCAGTACATATTATATACTATACTTACTATAGTTTATTATGTGCCACACGTATAGAATGTTTAACCGCATGTTAAAATGCACGTTTAATGGTTTCCTAACAGTTTTAAAAACTATTATGTAATGGTTTCGTACGGCCAAGTCAATCCTTACGAATAATAATTTCCCGGTTTATGTAAACGCGTTCATTAAAACACCTGCATACGTCTTGTGTAATGCGCGGAAGATAATATTATAATAAAGTTGAAACGTGTTAACTTCTTTTAAACGCATTGTTTTGAATAATTTAAAATTTATAATTCGTCTAAGATCCAACAGGGTTTTTAATTTATACGTACAAATATTCGACCTGTACTGTTATAATACATGTCGGTTTGGTGCACCGATATAAAAATATAGAATATTATTAATTATTGGCCGTATTTAACCGTCAAAGTTTTACGGACCGTATTTTTCACCTATAGTTGTACCTATGGCTGGACCTGTTTTCTCCTAAAATCGACGCTTTAGTTTTTGCCAAAATGACCTTTTATACCACACTCAAAAAAAGAATGATTCGGTTTTCATCCAAAGAAACATTATTAACGTATAGTTAACGAAAAAACATTTTGATTACCTACCATTATATTTTTTTTTAATCGAAAATGTTACTAAGTCTTTTAGAATTAATAAAAAACCAAATTATTTGTCCAAAGTTATATGGCAAATGGATTTGTATAGTGTGAGCAGATCAGTTTTGTATTGTGAAATTTTAAATTGATTTAAATTGATCCTCACTCGAAATGTTCAACATTTTTTAAAAATGATTTCAACTAATTTTAACATACTTTTCTGTTTAAACTACATTAAGAACAATATTCAACCATGTCATGATAGACGGGGATTTTGTATTAACATTTTTATTAAATTTATATAATAATATTTGTATTTTTTGTGTTACGACATAATATTTAATGGACAGTGGTAATCAAAATGTTTTTTCGTTTACTAAGGATTATATTTCTTTGGGGTGAAACCAAATCACTATTTTTTGAGTTTGGGTAATAAAGATCATTTGGGCAAAAACCAAAAGATTGACATTGGGTGAAAACATGTACGGCCAGGTGTATAATAAAGGACATACCCCTATATAGTTTTGACATCATCATCCTTTGTCATTCCCTATATTATATTACCACAGGACCTCTATTTAAAACTAAATCGCAAGAGTCCAGACTTCTTCATATTGTATAAGTACTACGCCTCTGTATTGTAGATATTGGCCGTTTTTGAAAAAATATTTAAAAAAAAAAACTATTAGGTTTAAAATTGAATTCTGAGATGAAAACCTAGGATAAGCGTACTTAATATATTATTTAAGAACTGGACTTCCGCAAATATTATAGTGCACACGCTATGCAGATCTGACAGACGAAAACAAAAACCGTCGGTTTATTAAGCGCGTCAAAATAAAGATAAACCATGGAACAATGTGTTCGGGGGCGGTGATGGGGTGTGGTAAAAAAACTTGTTATGGTTTGTGAGAGACGTTAATTTACTCGTTCGGTTAATTTTTTTAGTCTGCACGTAATTGATTCCGGTTTGACCTCAATGTATTTATTGTACACATACATAAGCAGTTATTTAATATTCTTATGTAAATGAGCCGCTTGTGTTTCCCTTTTCTTATTTCGGTTTTTTTCCTCTTATTTCCCATTCGTCAAGGTACGTTCTACAGGCCCCGGGGCTCGGGGGCCGTACACAAATTCTAAATGCATTTTCGCTTCTGGCGGACAAGACGTATTATATTAATAGTCATATCAGACGTTTTTATTGACTCGGACAACACAACGACGGGTTGGAAATAATATATAAAACAAAAATAAAATTCCAATCTAAAACTGTGCGCTGCAGTGAAGTGTTCTAACGTTCACATGCATTTAAAAATGGATAACTATATACACTCACAGCTAGCGTTAGAACAAATTCTAAATTTACCGTCAGCCATATACATATATATATAGGTACGGTATGACGTGTAGGTATAATTTATTTATATTATTGTTTCGAAAACACTTATGTACCACCTACCTACCGTGGTTTAAAATGTATTTTTGTCGTTAATTTTATTGTATATATCTACTAAATAATATTATTATTACAGTGCAGTGCGTATTGTGTTATATTTGTGAGCTTGTCACGATGTATGAGGCAATAGCCGCAGACTTCGTAGTGGTGTTTTAAGGACTGTCGATGGTTAGTGATAACCAACTCTGCTACACTCATGAGTTATCGCTAGTTAGTCACCACTGTTGAAATACTGTAGGTATTCCAGTATTCGTCTTTGAATAAAACACTTTAATAGACGATAAATATTGTTTTTTTTTTTTTATATCGTTGTCCTACTGTTGTAATATTATTTGTATATAAATATTACCATACATTACAGTTTTTAAATAAATCGTGGGTAATTGGTGTGTAACAGACGATAAAATAAAATTAAACTTTCTTCCATGCTACTATTTGTCAATATAGTCATTAAAACTATGTCCAGAAAAAAAACTATTAAAATAGGTACCAAATTAAAAATGTGAATATTATATTATTATGCGCAATAGACTTTAATTTTACACAGGTAAGTAATAATATAATATTTTATAGGTACCTACTTAGGCTTGTTAACACGATTTTTTACTCACACTATCATTTTTATCTTATGTGTTTATTTCAACCATAAAATTGAACTATTTCGAAAATATATCATTTTATTTATATTACATAAGCGCAATAAGTCACGTTTATTTTTTTTCAAAATAGTAATCATTCAAATAACCGGATAGGCAACCAAACATTTAAGTTCAGATTGCATAACCAAAACTCCTATAAATATTCAATATATCCATAGTAATGGTGTTATTCAATATTATACATTATACGTGTATGATTTATTTCAGATTTTATCGTTGTACACATAAAACATCGATTTACTATTGTTTGCGTGCACTGCGCAGTAGTATTATTCCGAAAATATGGTAAATGTACGAATTTTAAATAATTATTCAATTCAAAAATCAAAAGTTATCGTTACACATTATTTTTTACTATACATATTATATAGGTAGGTAGATTGTACAAAAATGTCGATCTACTAAATGTTATACTTTATTTTTACTAGTACAATAATGTCAACCTTCTAAATGAGAAATGTTCGCACATAAATACATAATAATATTAGAATATACAACGTAAACAATAATTTAGTGGGTATTAAATTTTTGAGGAACAGATAAATCTTCCATTGAATATAAAATAAATTGAAAGTACCTACCTTTATTTCTACGGTCAATGCACAGTTTACTTTATTCAGAGAGAATAATATTGTGCGAAAACAGAACATCGAATCCATTGATTCAACCGTCGCATTATGTTATACTTGTTGTTTGTACACATTTTATTTATGCATATTATTATCGCTCTATGAGTACTTAAAAATATATTATATATTTATTAAAACGCAATAGTGTTGGGTAGGTGCATGTACCTACCTACTGTAATAGCATATATTTTTAAATGCATTTTTCGATAATCAACAATTAGTATATAATATGTTTTAAATTGTAATCACAAACCAAACGGAACATAATAGCTGGTATTAGAAATAGTATCGCGAAATATTTTATCACAGAAAAAAATCAGATTAATTATGTAACTCGGTAACATTTAGAATCGTGTACGCATAATAATATTATAATATATTTAACAATATTATATAATATTTTTATGTTATTGCCGAACGTGTTTATATTGCTACTGCGAATATAACAAAGTATAGCTATAATAATCGTAATACATAATTAAAACTATTCGCATGCGCCCAAGTGAAGTTTATAATTACATACGATACCAATGATTAATTATGACAGTTAAATTAGACAAGTACCTATATCATTTTCTGCAAACAATAACAATTTGATGTTAAATACATTGCACAATTCCACTTTCAGAATAATATTATAAAATTATCATAGGTAATAATATATTGTATAGTTTTCGTAATCATATTTTTGCCAACTAAGAATTAAGATATTATAGTAATAGTGTATCAAATTTCAAGTTATATATTTCTGAACGCTATAAGCATAATAATATAGTATAAACAAAATGTAATCGATTTATATTTTAGGCTTAAAAACAGTATTTAGTCATAACTCATAAGAGTGCGAGGCGTGTATTTAAGTTAAACGTATAGGTACACATAGTTTTAATTAGGACGAGTAATAAATTAATATAGCCGGTGTACTTTATCAAAAAAGTGCTTACAAAAAAAAAAAAAAAACAAACAAATAAAAAACACCAACACAAAATTATGAAAGCGCCAGTTCACATTATATTCCGAACATAATGTACTAATAATAATTACTCTTGTATGCGTACATATTTTTTTTAAATGAGTTTCTCTGTTTCAGTGCGTTCTAATTAATTTTTCTTTTTTTTTTAGCTCAGTCGTAGTACAAAATATATTCTAATAACTACTATGTATTAGTATATTCCCTCCAAAGTGAAAATTTAACATTCTTTCACTACTAGGCGTGTATCCATTACCGAAGAACTTAAAGCATTCTCAACATGTTGCTACCGAATCGTCATAAATCATGATTAGAGCCCGGATTTAAATACCCTAAGAACTATCAAAAACTGCTTGCTCTAAAAATAACATGAAATTAATTTTCGACGCAATAATAATGCTCTTAAAAATTAGTTGATTTACCAACACGGGTCAAACTATATTTACCCAAAATATCCTTCTGTTGATAGGAATCACGAAAGTGAAAGGAAACCGATGGTTTAACTATCGAAATTAAATGCGATCAAGACGTCATTCGGACTGACCAATTAGTTGTTTTTTTGTTTTAGTATAGGTAAGACACCATGATTTTTACGTCCGATATTAAAGATAAATAAGTTATCGCATTCATTGATAGAAAAATACTGTAATTTGGTACGGATGGATAATATTTAAAATCTATTAATGCAAATATTACGAAAACAATATTTCTTGAATTAATATTTAGAATTTAAATTTAAACCTTAGTTCGTACGATGAAGTGTTTTAATCACGATCGAACATGCATCACTAAAAATAAAAACGAGATAAATACAATTTAATTCGGCCAATTTAAATCTATACTGATGATGAAATGTTCATCACAAGTCCACACAGCAGAATTCGATAGTAAAAATCGTTAGATTGATAAATGAATTATACCTACACAATAATGTTATAATATTAGCGAGTGTGGAGAAATAAAAAATATAATACTCGGTAAGACGGTAAGTCCTAAAACGCACAATCCATTTTTAAAAATCCAAACATCTGGGTTGTCATTAATTGCCGGGAGTGGTAAACTGAGTCCCAAATAATTGGGTGGATATTGGGGCTAGGTAAATTGAGTCCAAAATACCTTTTTTGTGATAAACTGAGTCCTGGATTTGAAAAGGTATAAGGTAAACTGAGTCCCTGGTTATAATAGGTTTAGTTTCTAAAAAAGCACACTTTCCTTCTCACTTTTACAGGCTTAGGACTGTCTGTTATGTCAACATAACTGGCGTTGTTAAAAATGTGCTTTTTTTGTTTTTTTATACCTAATATAATTCACAACTTTGTACATAAAAATCTATTTTTTGAATCATTGAATCATATATCTACATCGTCGTTATTTATACATTATTTTTTCGAAAATTATTATTATTCGGGACTAAAATTACCTAGCCCCAATATCCACCCAATTATTTGCAGCTTAATGAAAAAACCTAATTAAATTACCACCTACAATATCGAGAGCGATAAAAATGACGTTCTTCACAAATTCGGGTATAAGACGTACACAATCGTGTACAGATTCTACGGCTGGCTTTTATATGGGCGTTAAGTGCACCGTGTTTGTAGTATCGGTTAAAAGCTTAAAATATGAAAATGGCGATGAAACATTATTCAAATTGTATACTGACTATCCACACGCTGTTTTAATATTTCGATTACACGCGCATCCGTCATAGACCGACTACCTACCTAATATTATTATTGTATTAATTATCAACTTAACTATACTCACATATTGTTTATAATGTGATGCATAATAGATGTTCTAGGTGTGTTTTTTCTACCTATTTAAATACGCAGTGCACGTGGCACAGGACGCGCGTCTCACAGTGATTTTCACCGACAATATAATTTATTGCTTCTGGTTAATGTTTTTGATATATGGTTTTGTATGGTTATTATTACTGTATTAGGGAATATCAACAAATAGTTGCTATAATTCATATAACATAGTATTGGGTTTGCTTAAAATTAAAATATTTATTTTTTTCGTGTTTTTTTTTTTAAAAAATCAGAGATATAGCCAATTTATAGATCTAATTTATGTAAATATTTTAAAAGTCGAATGCCACTAATTTCCATTAGGTATTCAAATATAGTTATGTAAATTTTGGAGTTTTGGCAGGAGACGCGGGTTAGGTTAGAGGAGTATATTAATATATTATAATACATGTTTAGGCGGGCGGGTACACATACTACATGATGACAACCACGGAAATACACCCTATATAGATATATTATATAGCTGGTAATAAATCCAATATATTATAATATAGCTTACCGATTCCGAGCGAAACCCATGAAATCGTGTTGTAGAACCAATTTTTTTTTTATTACGACGTAACAAGATAGAATTTTTTAATAGAGAAGTTACCATTTTTTTTCTTTTCGTTCAACGTTTTAATTACTCGCTTAACAAAAAATGAAATTATATAGGATATTTAAAAATAAATCACTTTTAAATTCGTATTTTTCAACAAATCTATAAAATTATATTATATCATAATATTGTCCAAAAGCTTGTCCGTACGTTTGTAAATAATATCGTAATAACACTACTGTTTCACAACAAAAACCACTCGGAATGTCCAATCGAATTTATCCGGGAAGTTTGAACACGAGAGAAAAATAATATTATATTATATAATCGACAGAGAAATTGTCTTTCGTCGCGTCTTTTTTCGAATAAAAAGAGACAAAGAGTCATTGTAACAATAACACATTATATTATAATAACACACCGCGAGATGAGTAAATTGTTTTCCCATAATTACCGTCTTAAGTGGACTTAAATGTCATACAGTCCAGCGAAATAACTTTACGGCGCACACATAACAATTATCTATTGAAATACCTCAAGAATTATTCACTATTAATAAACTTGGTATTTAATAACCAAAGTGAATAATGCGCATGTCTGCAGAAATCCAAATATTAATCATTATTATTCACAAATTTACATACACGATCATATAAAGTAGCGGCTAAATAATATTACAGGGTACCTATATCATATAGGTCGATAACTTACTATAAATTGAAATTGAAAATTGAAAACCCAAATTTAAGTGACAAACCGAGATCTGTGAAAATATAATACAACGTTTAAATATTTAACGGCAATATTGTAAAATCCTACACATAACGTGCGCATACAAAAAAAATAGCATTTTAATACGAAACCTCGTCGGAAATTGATCGTAAGCGAAAAGCCAATATAGAGAGGTACCTACGAAAAAACACCACATCGACTCCGGTAATGGTATTAAACGGTAAAGTCAGCAAAATTGTCATCGACGGTGCGGCTTAATATTTATAACCAATCCCGTGGATACGATATCTGGGCACCCATACCTAAAACGTTTTTCGTGCGTTACAAAATTTCGTATACGATTTTCAACCGACGATAAACACAAAAACAGTGCATTTGGGATGTCGGGTCAGGTATAGGTTTGAACTCAAGTTGAGAAATAGTAACAAGGTATATACCGGGTATATGGTATACCCGTGCAGCGAGGGTTAGTTTATATTTTTTGAATAATTATTGTTTCAACACGAAACCAATTTAATATTAAAATCACATAATATCATAAATTATAATGAGTACCTACCTATTATACTTGACGATATTCTTTCGCGTAGAGACGTTTTACGATGAAAAATTACATTCGCCAGAAACGGCTTTGCTGTCATAATAAGTATCCGGATCGGCCATTTTGTTTTTATTCGTAATCAATTAGGTTTATATATTCATATATATTACACCTGCACAGTTATAACGCCGCAGTCTCGTCCGAGACGAATTTAGGTGTGTTGTAGTTTTTTATACATATTATATAGTTATTTTCAACAACTGCCACGCATACGTTCTGCGGTGGCTCTTGATACACCTAAAGGGTAGCTTTTCATATCCGTCAATAGTGATTATCTGATGTACCGTCTGATTATTGAGCCAAGGCCGAATTCATAAAAATCCATCCCCGGGCTATGTGCGCACACAATAGGCACTATATCATATTATTATTGCTTCCGAATATGTATATGACGTACATTGTTGTTATCCTTTCTCAACAGATGTTTTTTTTTTTCGTTTACCATTATAATGTCATTGGTTGCATTATTTTACCGGCGCGGAATTTCCAAATAAATTATAAAAACATTTTACCTTTCAGTAAATCCATTTTCTTCTCGTTAGCTCCGATGATTATCGTTGTCTCCGGTTTACCCTTTCGACGAATTTGTAACCGAAAAAAACTATCGACACACGCCGTGGGCAATTTACATTAATACGTACACATAACCTGTGTATGCATAAAATATCATTTCGTATTATATTATTTTTATAGCAAACCGACCGACCGACCGAATATTATAATGAAATCATATTTATTATTCGGATAGTAATTGATGATGAGGTAATTATACATTGTTCGATCTCCTTAAACTAGACAGCTGTTGTAGTTGTCTCTCGGCGTGAGAGACGTTACCACCGTTAGCTGTGAGAACCAGAAAACACCATCCGAAAGGCGAAAACGCTGACATAAAACTTTGTTTTCATTTCCAAATAGTACACGTCTGTCGAAAATCCTCGTAAAACGGTTTCGGCATGCGCTATTATCTATACCAGGGGTCTCCAACCTTTTTTTATGGCGTGCCAAATTTGAGATATGCTTTGGCATCGGGGGCCAACATTTTGAGAGGAATAGATTGGTTATGAAATTGAAGAAAACCTAGATAAGATTTAATTCGAAAAATGTATGTTTATTTATATAATTGTTTTATTCTATAATTCAAAATATTTTGTTTTATTATGATACGAGTGAGTTACTTATTGATGCGTTTGGAACTGCTTGTTTTTTAAAATGTCTCGACAGTTTGCATCATATTTTTTGGCTCCAATTAGCAGCGTCACTTGAAAATGTTCGTCACTTAAGTTAGGATAATATGAATATAATAAGTTCTTATGAATAGCACCAAAAGAAAAAAAAATTAATTCAATAAAAAATAAAATATTAAAAACGTTGAAAGCTAGTACATTATTTTCAAAACATTAATTAGCTTGGCGGGCCGGTGCAAACACCTTGACGGACCGTAGGTTGGAGACTCCTGATCTATACCATTTCCTTCCGTCCCGTTACAACTTTTTTAGAATTCACGGCTATCGAAATTATACACTGTTCTTATTGTTTATGTATGAGCGTGTATAAAAATACCTATCGATATTTCTTGAAAATAATATTACAATATGCAATATATCTACTCGCTTCTCATATTGTATTGGGCTCGTATATTTCGTATAAATTATAATTATTATATCGGTGTTTTTGTGTATAGCCATATTAGTTATATATTTAGTTATATTATTAAAAGTTATGATCATAAAAATAAAATAATATAATCAAAATTAATCTATTTATTATTATTTTTCTCAATTAACCTAATACATTGTTTAGCTTTAAAGCGTTTGTCTGAAATCGATTCGGACGAATCTCCTTGTAGAAACGCTGGTTTGAAATCGGGGAACGTCCGCTGCCGCCGTATCCGTAGACATATTGCTCAAAAGACAACGAGAGGATCGCGGTGGACCGTCGGACCAGGACGCCTCGGGGTCCTCGTCGGGCCTTGACGACGGCGCAGTGCACTACAACGTACGGCCGACTGCGGTTCGGCCGGCAGATGCTCTCGACTGAGCAGGAGGATGTACGGGGGCGCTCGACGGCGATATTTGTGGCATGCAGCAGCGGCAGCAGCCGCGGGATCAGGATCAGCGATCTGGACGAGTCTTATCCTTTGCCGGAGGACCGCGATAGCGGAAATGCCGCCCGCGCCCGTGAAAACCGGCACGTGTTCGTTCTGCAGCGGGTAGGCGCTCGGCCGGGCCACGGAAAGCCGGCTGCTGATCGAGGTGCTTGCCGGGTGTGCCGGAGCCGGAGATGGTGACTGGAGGAGGAACTTTCGGAAATGACGGTGAAATTGACTGAAGGGCGAGAAGCGTGAAGGCGGTGGCATTTTCGAAAAAAGTGAATGATGATATGTTATCGTTATATTATTTGCTATACTGTTTAATTTGGTTATCAGTTAGATTCATCCGTCGCGGCCGGCTTTTGACCGGCCTGGTTGTAATGTATGTAATGTGTTCTAAATTGTTTCGCTTCTGGTCGGGTTCCTATTATAAATCGTATGCTGAAATTATAGTTTTACCAAAAATTAAAAAACTTTATTTTTTTCAAATTGTTATATTATGGTCTGTAATAAGTGTAAAACAGTCTTAGTTCATAAATACTGTAAACTTATAACTTACATATTATTATATATGTTGTCAGTATGTTTGTTCCTATTTAATTGGGTCATGGGTTGGATTGTTCTGTCACGGCCGGCTTTTGGCCGGCCTGGTTGTAATGCAGTAATGTGTTCTAAATTGTTTCGTTTCTGGTCGGGTTCCTATTGCTGAAATTATAGTTTTACCGAAAATTAAAAAAACTTGATTTTTTTCACATTGTTATAATATTATGGTATCTAATAAGTGTAAAACAGCTTAGTTCATAAATACTGTTAACTTACGTATATATTTGGTCATGGGTTATGTTATTCTGTCACGCCGGCTTTTGGCCGGCATGGTTGTATTGTATGTAATGTGTTCTAAATTTTTTCGTTTCTGTTCGGGTTTCTATTATAAATCGTATGCTGAAATTATAGTTTTACCGAAAATTAACAAACTTGATTTTTTTTCACATTGTTATAATATTATGGTGTGTAATGAGTGTAAACTTTTAGTTCATAAATAGGTACTGTAAACTTATAACTTACGTATATATTTGGTCATGGGTTAGGTATGTTATTCTGTCACGCCGGCTTTTGGCCGGCATGGTTGTATTGTATGTAATGTGTTCTAAATTTTTTCGTTTCTGTTCGGGTTTCTATTATAAATCGTATGCTGAAATAATAGTTTTACCGAAAATTAACAAAATTGGTTTTTTCACATTGTTATAATGTTATGGTATCTAATAAGTGTAATGAGTGTAAACTCTTAGTTCGTAAATACTGTAAACTTATAACTTACGTATATATGTTGTCATTATATTTGGTACTGTTTAATTTGATCATGGGTTATAGGTTCATCTGTCACGCCGGCTTTTGGCCGGCATGGTTGTACTGTATGTAATGTATTAATTTGTCATATCGTTTCTGGTCGCGTTTCTCATAAAACTGCCACGTCGCCGTCGCTTCTCACCCTTGTCAATTTCACCGTCACTTCCTTGATAGTTCCTCCTCGATCATCACCATCTCCGGTTCCGACACCAACTCAGGCACATGCACCTCGATTTGCACAGCCTGGCTTCCTCGTCCGATTCGCCCGGCCGCTTTTCCAACCACTGCTGCAGAACGAACACCGCCGTCGCTCACGGGCCGGTTTTCCGGACGCGGGCAGCATTTCCGCTGCAAATATTCTTCGGTGGTCCTCCGGCGGCGGGTTATCTTCAAACTCGTCCTGCTGATCCTGATTCTTTTTCCCGGTCTGCGGCTGCTGCAAGTGCCGCCGCTGCATGCCATATTTCATATTTATCTCCGCCGTCGAGCTATCCTCCTGCTCCGCCGTCCGATTTGCTTTCGGCCGCATATGTTGTAGTGCACCGCCCTAGGCCGTCATCGTGGCCCAACGAGAACGTGACCGGGTCACCGCAAAGGCCGGCCACGTCTCCCCGCGTCAGCCGCATGGCATCCCAGTCCGATAGTCCTCTCGTTGTCTTTGCTGTTGCAATATGTCTCGTTATAGGCGCCACTCCAGTTAGGCGCCTCTCAAGTTCCACGTTGGACATTCCCCGATGTATTATACGCAACCAGCGTTTCTCTTTGTTCGGGTTCCGTTTGATCGGACGACTAGCTAGTGTAAATAATTAATTTTGAAAACTGTATTTTAAATAAACAAATCTCGTTGCTATGGTCCAGGATAATAGTATGGCATTATTTAATATATTATTTCGATTTCAGCGGAAAAGTTATTAATTCAATTATGGCCAGATGCTTTTATAGCTGTGTATTCGCACCATATTATATTGTTCTACCTATCTACTTAATAATTTGTAGCTAAAATATGCAGATAATTAATACAGTATTGGACAATAATGGATATAGATTATGAACATAAGCTCAATTAAGGAGGCTGGAGTAGTGGAGTGGCTTTGCGCTCTCTCAAAATTACGCATAGCCTTCGTCCTGAATAAAGGAGACTATAAAAGCGTTTTCGATTTGCACGTTGACCTGTGGACTTTTGAATATACGAAATGTTACCGAAAATTACCCGCATTTGCAGTTTCCAGCCATTTGCTGCTGCAGTTTATTTAAAACGAACAATACCTACCTGTAATATTCTCCAAACATAACGTTGTGGTGAATGTTTGTTTGAATTGTATTTTTACCGTGACCCATGCGGACGGAAGTCTATTTAGTTTGGGACTGCCGAACGAATGAAGTCCACACTCAAAGTCACGATCGGAACGGTTTTCAACATGAGAAACCTATATATTCATACATTGCGTAAAGGACCGCGATTTCGGTAAAAATAAAACCAGGTGTGTTTTTCGGTTAGTCTTACGAATGATGATTAGGTATACACAAAGAGGGGCCAAGTCGCTCACGATATAAATTTATTAATTTAATAGAACAAGAACTATAATAATATACATGTAGGCAATTAACCGCACGACGAACGACATACCAAACTATATAAGCCCACCCCTAAAATTGTCTCTGCACGTCTCTGCTGCACATGTACGTGGCGTTCGCGAGGGAGTACAGAGTTATAGGTTAAATAACAGTGTTACAATAATAATAATAATAATATATACTAAAAAAACGGGTCGTATGTGTGTCCGCACGAAAAAAGCCAAATATAGCGGCGAGTGTGCAGTAACAACAATGATATAATATTATTATTATTGCGATCCGCCTGGTGTACACACAATAACGCAATGTCCTCTGCAGAGTGTTTTCGTGTCGAGCAAATGACCGTAAATTGCGTCTGACAGCTCTCCGAAACTCATCACAATCTCATTAGGCCGATATATAATATGATATTATACGTCTGATGCACGTCGATTTGTGCATCGCGCGCGCGAGTGTTTTTTACTTTTGTCGTTGTCGTTGAAAATTACACAGGTACGATTGCTAATTGCCCGGCAGAATACCTGTAATTTCACGTTTTCCGGCCGTTTTGTCGGCGACAAAACTACTACGACGACGACCACGGGCTACCTGCGGGGCCTCTACTAATGTGTAACTCGATACTATTAGTGACCACGGAATTATATATTATTATTATTATTATTATTATACACACAAAACCCCGTCGAATTCCTCGCGGTCGCAGTGGGAACAAAACGCCGTAATATTGTAATCAACGTTTTTTTTTTTTTTTCGTTTTATTCCGTCCGTTGTGTGTTTTCGTCTCCCACCGAAGTCTTTTTGTATTTTTTATTTTTTTTTTGTTCCGTACAGTTTTCTGTTTATTTTTTCTACGCGTTTAAATACGTCTTGTTCACAAGTTTTTTTCTTTTCTTCTTATATTCTTTATCGTATCCGAACCGCGCGTATCTCTTACGACGATCGTTACGCGTAATTGACAAGACGGTTATACGCGTTTTTTCGAAAACGATGCCGCCGCGAGTGACGTGCGCCTAAGTAGTATTTATATTATAAATACTCTGCAGCGGCTCGTCCGAGTCCTGCACGGTCAAAGGCTCGGCAGACGACTTAACTGAAACTGAGAACGACGCCGTTTTTAACTGGGAAAAAGAAAAAAACTTTTGACTTTTTCGGTGCACGTCACACTGCAGAAAGACAGCGTAATCATTCTCGTCGTGTTGAACACATTCTATACGCCCGCGGGACTTCCGCGAAGAGTGAAAATTTCGATTTCAATGTAAATCGCTATAATAATATTATAATACGTATTTAAAGTTAATTCTGCTTTAATTTGTTGTAGACCATCAAATATAATTGTTGATACCTAAACACATTACGAGTAATTACACGCGGTATAACATATTTTGTATCTATATACAAGCGCGTACCTAATATATAGGTTTGGGTATCTGGTAGGTATATAATATTATAGTATCTTATATTACTACATAATGACAGCAACGTCGACTGCACTGCCCTTCGATCGCCATTCATCGGATGTAATTGTATGTAATTTTCTGTGGGCGAAAACAATTAATATAAATTGTGAGCATTAAATATAAGTTTGAGTCGTATATAACTTTTAAATTAACGAATGAAATTCAATTGGAACGGATTGTAATAGCTACCGACTGGTTATTTTACACTAAACAACCCGAGGGTTATCATTAAGTAGCAGATGTTCTAGTATTTTGCATATTTTTTGAATGGCCGATAAGCGAGTTTGAAATTTGTACTAACCATTTATATTCGAAAAGTAACATTTTATTAGCATAATTTTGCATACTCAAACAATTTAGTAGCCCCATTAATTATTCTGTAAAACATTTTTTGTTTAAGATTTAGAACATATAAATGCATTTAAACGTCTCGTTAAATTTATTATAAATTCGTAATAGCTGTTACATTTGTATGTTTTACTTTGACAATATTAAGAGTGTATTTTTCACGGTATTTCTCAATGAAATATATTTTTCATGGTTCTTTTACACGAGAAACAAATGAGTTATATTTTATAAAATCAAATAGAAATTAAATTGTGTACTTGATCTGTAAATTAACATAATGATGTAAAGTACAAATAAATCAGTACATGGTAAAACTGTTTTATTAAAGTGAAATATGATAAAAAATGAATCGATTTTGAAATAAAATTGTATTAAAGATTTTAATTTCAGTTCAAACCTAAAGATTGTGTATTCGATTATCCTGGTCATAGACGGTTCGGTTCATCAGTTTTATTTTTTTGAATAGGTATACTTACTGAGATTGTTGACAAGAACCGGATACAGGATGAATGGTCTGCCAGCGAAGCACAGCCGTTTTGGGTGATTTAGCAATCAGACACGTTTAAAATGGTACGGCGTACAAAAAGTATTTCCACCCTTTTTTATGTAACAATAGTATTTTATTTACTAAGTATCATCGGTAAATAATGAACAGTATAGGGAGCGATGATTATTATAAATAAATGATATAAATACAACACCCAGAAAACTCACAGCATTTAATTGACAAACATTCAAAGTTATTGCGGAGAATCGCATTTTAAAAACGTGATTAATTTGGAAATCACTTTTTTTTAATATGTATTTTAAATATATTTGTGTTTATTGTATAGTTAAATTCAGTAAATACGTTTTGATGAAAAAAAGGGAATGCAAACGCTTATTTTTCAAATCAAATTAAAACCTATAATACCGTAAAGTATTTATGTATTGTGACTTGCATTTCTAATACATATTAAAAAAAAAAAAAAAAAAAAACGTGTCAAAATAAAATTTGAATGAAAGCCGTAATGAAACATTTTGATACTTGAAAAAAAAATATTAAAAATGTTGATATATATTATGTAAACGATTTAAATGAAAATCTCGAGTTCAATAATTTTATAAGCAAAATTCAAATGTGGGAAAAGTATTTGACCTTTGAGATTTATTGAAACTGCGAAGACAATCAACACTCGGTAATTGCACGTTCTGTAATCGTTGTAATTTGCATGAGGGCGGTCTAAAAAGTATTGTGCGATCGAAATTTTAATTAAAAAATTCCAAAGGCGCTGTGATGATATTAATATAATACACACACACATACACACACACACGCACACGCATAACAGAATAGCCGATGGATAAACAATAACAATAAACTGGATCAGGAATGCGTTGGCGAAAACTCGGTTTGAATAGAAAAAGGAAAAATAATTATTATCTGTTTGTATTGAAAAAATAAAACATGCCTTAGCTTCGGGTTTTTATTTATTTATTATTACTATTACTATTATTATTATTATTATTATTATTATTATTATTTTTTGTAACGCACGTATTACGCACGCATACTTTCCTCTATTACTATTTCTCTCGCAATGGACCAAATCCTTAGTCTTGATTAAAAATTTCTGTTCAAACTGCTCTGGGTATGTATTGGAATGGACTGCGTGTAATCGACCGGAAAAGGGGTGCTGCCGAACCGTTCAACGGAAGAAAATGATCAATATGTTCTTCTTTTCAATCCACCCTAGCTATATACGCAGTGCTGTGGCCGCCTGAGAGATTTTATTGATCACCAAGGTGTGAACTGTGAAAATTATTATTGAAAACACCGTGAGAGGGTGGTGTTGCGTATTTGTCTTCGACAGACCCCATCGGAAAGTGTAAGGAATTTTAGAAAGTATAAGGTCAAAATTAGTACTAATACAAAATGTCGGCACGCCCGAAAAGGTCTTTTCGTGAATGAAAACATTTCACCGTCGATCGAATAAATCTCATATTATGATTTCTTTACAATTGATAGAGAATTGAATAAAAAATATCCAACACAATATATTATGCGTTAATGCCTAATGGTATAAGCATTGTGATTGCAAAATAATACAAAAAAAAATAATATCTGGTTAGGTTAGCACATTATTAAAAGCCGATTTATATAGGAGATATAATTTATTGAATTGTAAATTATTAACTAAAACTACGTATACTGAAATTATTAATGTGAAAAAATGTTAATTTGTAATCATTATTATGATGTACTTTATTCATCAAAATACTTATTTATCCGTACAAAGTGTAAGTTAAGACCCTGTTTTAATTAAAACTAATTTTACGTGCAGTACTAAAATTCGTATGCTTTCACTAATTTAGAGGAAACGGGGGGGGGGGAGGGGGGCAAGGCTACCACTGAAACTTCTGTACAACTCCCCACGGGGTATGGTCCGCTTACAAATTCCGAGAATGAACTCACAATTATAACTTAAAATTCGTTCGGGAAGATTTTGCCATGGCATCGTCTGCGCACACGTGATCTCCCTATATTATAATTTTTTGGATACAAAACTTACAAAATTCATCACACGCTGAATATATTAGTAAACGCGTTACACATGAGCTCGAATCTGTTTTTTACAACCTGGAAACCTCTACCAAATACGTTGAATGTAACTCGATCAAATTTACATCGGGTAGGTATACCTATATATGTGTTGCAATATTTCATTGGGTTATAGAATAAGTATTTTCGTTTCCTCGGAGATCCAATGAGAACTAATTGGACAGAACTACGGTCGGTTCGACGAGTTCGGCTAAAGGACGAGCAGGATGTGTTGCGGCGCAGAATATATAGGATACCACGTACATTATAATACGTAGGTCGAAATTCGATTTTGGGGATCAAAGAAAATATTATGTCCTCGACGTGCTGTATTAATATAATACATTTCATATTCCTTGCCGGGGTCTCGTGCCCCAAATGCTCGTCGTCGGATGCGGAAAACAATTATATTATCATAATATTATACAGCAGGTACACACGGCGGACAGACAAAGTGCATCACGCGACATCGGCTGGGGCGGCGGTGGGTACGTGACGTCGGGTATATCGATACAATTATTAGCGGAGCGCGGGCGAAAAGGACTCGCCCCCCCCCCCCCCCCCAGAATAACAACGGGATATATGTATGATATACCCAACGCGGTATTATACGATATAATTATTTTTACGCCGCAGACTATAATAATAATAATAATAATAATAATAATAATAGTAATAATAATAGCATAATATAATATTATCCGCACACGGACGCGTGGTGACTAATCAAAGAGAGTTGCGGCGGACGGGCCTAAACGTGATCGGCGTGCACAACTTTTGCGCGTAATCGCATTTACACCTCGAGTGAGGACGGTGCACGCCGCCGCCATGTCTAAAAATAACGCAATTTATACGTCTTAATAAAATATCCCGTACGTGTAGGTACGACCGTATTAGATATTATACAATGTAATAATATACTAATATTGTGTGCAAGGGTGAGTTTTCAGCGCTGTATTAAGTGAGAGAAGCCGGGTGGGGGAGGGGGTGTGAAGAGAACAGTTGAAACGGATGAAAAAGTTTTGGAGGGTGAAAATATGTACAATGTTTTCTTTCAATAATGTTATACAATAATATATTTTATGTAGGCACTTTCCCAAATAATTAGAAAACGAGATTCTTAAAAATGCGAATCGTAAATTATTTAGCGGATACGTTAAATAATACTATAATAGATCACTGTAATATAATAATAGCATTGATTGTATGTCGATATTCACTTTAACCTTTTTACCTATTTTATTTACATTTATTCATTTATTTATTTGTGTTTTGTTTGTGTTTATGTTTTATTTCGTTATTTTTACTATTACAGGTTTATCTTTGTATATCAATTTAATTTCTTGTAGATTTACTGGGCGGATTAAAAAAAAGATTGATTGTATTCGTTTTTAACTACAATTTCTACGAGTTAATACACTTGGAACAGTGTGGTATTACTGCAATCACTTAGGTACTTTGTGATGGAGATTTGTTGAGAATTAGTCAACTCGGTAAAATAGCGCACGTGCACGCGTTTCATAGGTCTGTACTCTGTAGGCCTATCGTAAGGTATGAAAAAAATATTGTACGACTTATTTGAGTTTAATATTTTTATAATAATATTTATATGTGTTCAGTAACGTTTATCGCTATACTATACCGTATACCAACATCGGTAACCTCGTCCCGGAATAGCATGTATATTCAGATATACTGATATGTAGGTACTTCTTGATACAATATTTAAGATGCATTTACAAGTACAGGTACTACTATACCTACTAATATTTATTTAAATATTCGTCAGTAAAAGTCCACGTGCTTGAGATCTATGTTATTTTATAATGTTTCACGGGAAAACAGACAAGTGATTATGATTGGTGCCATCCTCAGTTCGATCTTCGCGTACACGTCCTCCCTATAATACCTTAACATATTATGTAAGACGTACCTATATCTATAGTTAAATAAAACTGCGACTAGCCAAAAACTCGCTTTATTCTGAATATTATTTTATAAAAATATACACAATACCTATTGTTTAAAAATGCATTTCATCATAAAACAAATACATAAAAATAATTGGATTTCAAATTGTTTCGCCTATGGAAATATTTCTTCATCATAATTAAAAAAAAAAAAAACAGTCGAGCGCACAATGTAATACACTTTATACAAGTATTACATTTATTCAGTTTTTTGAAATAGCAATTTCCTGAATAGACACAAATAATTAACAATAATACGCCTAGATGGCTACTATATTATGCTTATTATATTATACGTACTTTATTTTGAGTACCTATAGTTCTAAAGTCAAATAAATATTATGTAAACAACTTGTTTCAGTGTAATTAATTAGTATAGTGTGTCAAGTTTTTGGTTCTATCAACTAATTTAATTAAAAGGGTGAAGTAGGTATATTATCTTGTTTTTACGTTCGAATTTGAAGTGGGTATGCCTATAACAGGAAATTATATTTTTATGCTCGTCGAAAGCTAAACAAGACATAAAAACACCGAATTCAGCATAAATTAGTAAAATATAGTTTACATTTCCACGAAAGTCACATCACTCATTGCTATGAACTCATATTTTTTCTGTATAATATAATACGAGACATATGACACATATGACACACGTAGATAATATTATCATTATTATTATCCAGCACACGTCGTTGTGACAAAAAAACACACGTACGGCACTAATATTTTTTTTTCAACTATTCTATCAAAAACCCTAACTCATGATACGTGTCTAATGTATTCGATATAATACTTATTTTAATAGTCATACACTCGTACTACTCATACTACGATATAATGATTCATGGAGCATGTGCGGTGATATATCGGTGTGTTTCTATTTATCGGTCACAAATCACACTCGACGGCGATGAGTCATCCCGGAGAGTGGTGCGGATGTCTAATCATATTTCAATAAATTTAATTCGAAAATTCAAAAGTCTTAACCCACTCGACGTGATTGAGGTGGAATTACAATATAATGATATGACGCTGCGGGGCAGTCATCGATATTAGGTAAATGTGCGTTTTAATGATATGGGTCGCAGAACTATTATAGGAATAATTATGCATAACTCTAGTTAAGCCGACACGATTTTCAATAAAGCTTCTACGTCATAGGTCTGAAGCTCTACAATTATAATATCCGTAAAAATAATAAAAACGGTTTAAAAATGTGTGTTTTAATGATGTGTGTTTTCATTGTAGTCGTACCTACAATATATTATAATAATATCGTATAATCGTACAACTCTACTGCTCCAAGTATTTTTCCCAGAATAATACGCATTGCATCTATGATAATATTATTTACTGTGAACGTGTTTGGGACTTAAAAATTAAAAATAATAATTGTGAGACTCGAATAATATTTTTTCTACATATACGTTTGAACAATTATTTAAAAATAACTGAGTAGCGCTTCAGGTTATTAATATTTAACCATAATGGAATTAAAATAAGACAGACAATACCTATATTATAATGTGTATATACATTATATATACCATGTTATATTAACGAATGCTATGACTGCGAGCTGTAGCTATATTCAATTAATTTAATGTTTCCACTGCGGTCCGCACGAAAGGTTAGGCTATTGAAACATTTGAATCATACAAGAACTGTTCATAAAAAAAATACTATTATCGCATCGTCATCCGACCGATAGTGCATAAACTATACTCGCCGTCGACTCATATTGAACACTATTATGGTTATTTTCCGGTAAACTTCGATCGACAAAAATTTGCGGCGTCGGGGACTTATTTTTGCCACGAATACTGCGCACCGCTGCTAAAGTACAGCTCGCTTGTTCCCGGCAACCTTACACATAGTTTACTCGACACAGTTGCTTCCTCAAAACCTTTCGACCGAAAAACACCGATATTATACAGCTGCAGATAACAATATTCGGGAGTGAGTTCACGCAACTGGGGGTTTCGGGTGTCTCCGAGTGAAATTTCCGGCGAACAACCTCCGAGTCGGTACCCCCATATGATATTGTTATAATTATATCTAAATTATATATTAAACGAGGGCGCACCCACATTTTAAGCGCGTTTGCGCATCGTCCCAGAAACTGATAGTGGCCAACGACGAGATTGACGCGTTAATAAATAATATGGCTGGAAAATCGTAAACAACGAGATCTCGCGAACGGATGACGAAAACTTTCACGAGACACGAAAGTTATGCCGATTACTTTTATAAAATAACTTCGTCGTCGTCGTCGTGACATTTGTTTATATTTTGTTCGTCTTTTGTGCGTACTTTTATTTTTTTGTTTATTCGTTCGACAAAGGCGACGGACTTTCTAATCTCGTTCTTTCTAATCTATATAGGTCTGGCCGCGAGCCGTAGAGGTTGTAGTCGTATATTGACTATGTAGGTGAGTATTATATTATTATACCTATATATTAATATGTGCAATTCTCGACCCGCGTGTAGAGAAATAATAATTTCATGCAAAACGCCTATTTATGCAGACTGCAATGGATGTAACGAAATGTTTACCATCCCATTTGAATACAAATAATACAAACGTGTTTAAACGGCTTTAAACGTGTGTATTTAAATTTCAAGTGCGCGTGTGCACATATATGTGTTAGGGTAAATTATAATGTAATTTAAAATAATGAAGATAATTTTTCACGTCGTTTGTGAATGCGTATAATATTACCGTAACCCATATGATACATAGTATTGTGTTATTGCACATTAACGGTAATAATAATGCATTATAATAATAGTAGGTACGCACTATTAGTACTTAGACGATAACGGTTTAATTTAACCCGAAGACTTGTGCAAGTTCGACAAAATATTCGATTAGCATAAATAGTTGACTTCAATAATATATTTTCTAAAAGAACTAGCAATTTGAATGTATACGCACAAGGTATACACCTACGTGTGTTATAGGTACTTTTATTATTATCTATGCATTTTTTTTATATATTTCATTTTCTTACACAACGATATTTTTATATTTAATTTTAGGTTAGGTTGGGTTGCAAATTGCAATACATTCAGGACGAACAGCGATAAAATTTCAGCTGCTGAAATTGTTATTTAAGACTTGGCCTGCAAACTCAAGCACTGAAACTGAATGAAAAGAGGCTATATCATAAAATATGCTAAATTAATGCAGCTCAGCTATGTATAGGTGTATACCTATACTAATAAATTGTACCTAGTGATCGATTTCACACTGCCCAGAAAAATACTTACACCTGCTACTTACGTAGTGGCTATACGTCATAGGTATTATTTGAGTACCATTAGCATGTATTAATATTAATAAGATTTTCATAATATACTTAAACTTTTCTTTAATATAAGATACGTGTAATTGCAGATTGTCATCGTGACTATAACAAACGAATAATTCCCTTCAGCCTTTGAATCATAATTATACATATAATAGAGGTACACGCTGGTGGAAAAATTTACATTTATTATTAAAGATAATATTTAATATTATACATTAGGTATATGATATTATACATTTTGAAATTACATTTTTGATTTATAATATTTACCTACAGCTAAAATGCCACCTGGACAACCTACAAAATTAAAACAATAAAAAACATTTATGTCAAATGTAGGTAGGTATATGTCATTATATTTCTTCGGTATCTTTTTTATCTCACTCACGCATGCAAATTTTATAACTACACGTTATTAATGACTGTGAAAAGAGTTCAATTAATTGAATAAGTGTGATTATATATACTTATATCTATATATATATATGTGTGTAAATATATTGGCATCGTATAGTCGAATTGATACAGGTTTCGTAACTTTGCATTGCGATTTTGTTATATAATGTAATATGCAAATAAAGTTTGAGTACCCATGTTTTTAAGAAATCTTAATAAGTTTGAACATCGAGTAAATGAGAATACAACACCTTTTTAGTTCCGTTGCTATCATTGTACATGGTACATCTCATAATCATAATGTGCTTTAAATGAATATACGGTGGATAATAAAATTATCTTTTTGATTTACAACGTGAGAACCATAATAATATATAATACGAAACGAACAATTTTAATCTGAGTAATGAAATATTCAGTGTAAACAAGAACATTTAATTTCAAACTGAATGTGCGCGTGTACTAGAAATTAATCAAATAAAAAAATAAAATATTATAATATGTACAGACGATGGTTTTGATTAAGTTTTAATATTTTTACACTTTTGCAGTACCTACACATAAACCAATGAAAAAAAACGTGAAATAAAATAAAATAAAATTGTAATATTAAATTCATAGAAATGGCTCCATTTACCTAGGTAATATTCTATTACGTTTCTATTTTGATGACATTTTATTTTTCGTCATAAATGCAATATACGACTTGACTATTTGGTATACCCTTTTGATGTGCTTTAATAGCTTGCATTAAACATTTTTTACCTACTTATAATAATCTAACCTGAAGAGGAATGTATAAACATGAAAAACACTCACTTTTTTATGGAGTTTTTTTTTTATATAAAACGCAAAATGAGTTTTGATTATTTGTGTGTAATGGTAAGAGCATACAATTTGATGTCATAAATGTTTCAATACCATACAATACTTTTAGTACCTAATAAGTAATAACTAATGACTTTATTTGGACCAACGTAAATCGTTAAATAATAAAACTGTCAGTTATATTAATGTATACACTGTGCGCGTACCTAAGTACATAATATATTATGGGTATTTGGTAATAGTAGGAATTTGGAATTTTTGATAGGTAGTTAAACATTATACCATCGAACGCTGAGCACATAATTTAATAGTTTCATCTAAATTAATAATAATAATAGTAAAAAAAAAGTTTCGTTATTCCGTCTGTTAATAATTGTTGTTATAATTATTGTCTGACGTAAAACCTCTAATATAATATATTATAATATTATAACCCACGACTCCAAACACATTTCGGGAGGACATGTTTCATTAAAAAAAGAGGATTTGTTTTATTGAATTTGATTTATGCATTTGTAGAATTATATCGGATGTAATGGTTGAATTACAAGAAACGCTCACGGTGCGTGGGAAAGTTGTGTACGATAAATAAATAGCAGACAGACACAATACCGCTCACGGGTGTTTATAAATGCACATATCATGAAATCACTCTTTTAATCGAAATCATTTTGCGCATGTCACTTAATAAAATGTATATTCGTCGAAGATATCGATTACTAACAAACGCCTGAGCAGATAAAAAACGGTATATTATGTTAAAGACAAATACATAATATTATAATATAGGTATAAAGTAGTGTTTCACACCTACCTACCTGATTTTTGCCGCTTTGCTCAGTGCTGACACGACGTTTGAAGTTTTCAAATATGGCGTGTATATATATCTACAAGGCAAACAGTGGTGTAAAATGCAATTCAAAACCTCCTTTAAAGGTGCAAAGGTTTAATCCTGTAAATATTATTGTTTATCGTCTTGCAGTATTATAATATGTTTTTAAATTACATTTTAACACACACGCGGTCGTATTATAACAATTTGGACGGATAACTATATTATTATATAGTATCACATCGCGGCCATCGAACGCGTGTGCATGTACGCACGTTTGAAAAATTACCTTTTTATAAAGAAAAAAATCCTCGGTTATGTAAATATATCGCGGTAATAACGAAAACAATATTTATTTTATTTTTGCGTGTCCCATAGGCTATTATAATGTAGGTACGCGTTTGTAACTCAATTGACGCGGAGACACATAAATTTAATTTAATGTTTCGAGGTCGCAATATAAATTTATTTTGAAAAATACAAATTTCATCAAATGATAAACGATTTTGTTGGGCTCAACTCGAGTCGCATGACACGTTTTGTTAAATTCCGCGTCTCGTTTTATATTTACGCGCTTCCTTCGGATGCACCTATATACACCTATATAATATAAGACCTATGCCTATGCATAATATATATCATTATATTATAATATATAACTATATAGCGCGACGATACGATCGCTGTATAATATAATATCGTATATAATATAAGTAAAGCGACGTACCTATATACTTAACGTAACACATAATACATATTATTATTAATATGAGTGCTATGTGTGGTGAACTACATCGATGCGTTATATACGCATCATGATATTATATAATATTGTGATAATATAACGGTCGAGGGAATACGCGAATAATGTGGGAATGTCGAGTTTGAAAATCAGGTTAGACGTCGCGGGAAACGAGCGTATACCTCTATATATAGGTGCGGTGTGTGAAAAACCACAGAGGCGGATTGCGATGTGCGAATCGACAGAGGGTCGGTGGTAACGATCGCATTTATCGCAAACGTTTGACGGACGAAAAAAAAAAGAATTGAAGTAAGTACCTGCCTATAACAATGTATGATAATACAAGTATAGGCGGTACCTATATTGTATATATATTATATGCATGTGCGGGTAAGATTATATGTCTCGGAAGCGATCGGAATGATGTGTCGTAGAGACGAGCTGTTTGCGGGGGGGTATAATAATATTATGAAGTGGATTGTAGGTAGAAACTATTATAATATACGCAGCAATCGTGCGGCGTTTTTCATCTGTCCGTGCGGAAGAGCGGTCGCGTGGTTCGCATCGAAGACGACGACGACGAGACAAAAGAACACGAACGATAGTTATCCGAACGAGTGCACAATGCGATCCGCCAATTTCGAGACTTTATACCGGCGAAATCCTCGCCGATCCTCGAAGGTATATTATATTATGCCTATAATTCCAGCGACGAGTCGTCATCGGTTGCGACGGTCGGCTGAGAGGAGAGAGCCTATCGTCACGATGTCCGTCTCACCTCTATTATCTGCGATTGGCGACCGAGAACATTATGAGAGAGGCAATCCTATTATAGATTATTGTGTTGCACATCAAATACTCGTTGTAGATATCGACTTTAATATACCGATCGAATATAATAAGATAGTTATTAATCGACCTTAAATCGGGTGAATGAAGATGATACAACAATATAATCATTTGACCTATGTATAATATTATAATCCTTTTGTCTAATCAACCGGTGGTGTAGTTACCTTGGTTGTGGGGAAATGGAGAGCGGGGAACTTGCCCCCCCCCCCAACCTTATTAAAGTATTCAGTTATTTTATAATAATTATTAATATTATGTATAATAGTTGACAATTGTTATCACGGCTATATTATAAATAAATGATATAAAGCTATGGTTGTTTTGAAATCGAAAAAATAATAAGTATTTTCATAAATAATATTTCTTCAATAGGTTCACTGTCACGGTTATCCAATTCATATCACAGAAAAGTTTGAATAGATTTAACTAAATTTGGATATGCAGATTCAATTTGAAATCAATGAATTATATCTTAGGGAAAAAAATCAATACTTTATATTATTATTATTAATTTCTTGTAATTATTTTCTCAATTGTTCTAGCCAGAGTCACTTGATTCATAATACGGTAGCTATAGCGAGTATCTGATAAATATATATTATTACCTATATATACTGTTTAACGTTTGAACAAAAGAAACCACAAAAATATGATTTTGTACGACTTCTTTCAAGACCCAATAAAATATCAAAATTAATCCGACACCGATCCCGCGGCACGACGGAGACTTAATAATGTGATATTATATGTTATAGCCGGTACCTATAATGTGCACGTACAATATATTATTATAGTAATGCGGTGCTGCTCATAAATCAGCTTTTTGCCGTCGATTTTACAATAATATCGTAATGTCGCAGAGACACCACGAGACACGCGGAGTCCACGCGCAGTCGCATACAAAATATTTAAATAAAAAAAAAAAAAAACAAGACGCATTTTGTCGCATTCGGTGTTTACTATAATATAACAATATAATATACAAATAGGTACACGGAATTACGAAAAGAATATTATAAATAATAAATTGTGGCGCGCAATCGATGGGCTGACCGACGGTCGCCGAAGCTGCGCAGCGACGCTTGTTCTACGCCAACGCGTCCGCCGGCATACGGTGCGGTCTCGGTCCGACCATTAGTCACCATCGGCCGAGTGCATTTCCACCGGTCGGAAGTGTATTGGGCACCTCGACGTCTTCTCGGGTTGGCGAAATAATAGTAATAAAAAAATATAAACAAACGGTATGCCTGCGGACGAAACGAAATAAAAAATCGACTGCGCCGACTAATCTGACGAGCGCCCACGCGCGGCGATTCGACACAATCGTATGAGACACAATAATAACCGTCGTATACGATGTTGCCGTATATTAATCATTGTTGCCGTCGCGACACCGAGCGTAGAAATCCGTACGGTAAAAATATTATGTATTGGTATATACCTATGCATAGGTATATGACATTACGGTATACAACATACCTACGGTTCCGGGTTCGAGCCGGATATTATATTATAATCGATGTTTTCCGTCGGTCGGGAGTAGTGCTCGAATTGGGAATTATTGTCGAGTAGAGGAGCTCAATCCGACAATATATTTTATAAACTGCGTTCCTGCAAGTGCAAAATTATTCAATACGGACCAGCGGGGGGTTTTGCCCCCCCCCCTCTCAACCGATTCCTAAATTTTGAATTCTACATTTTTCACCTTAGCCGTAGCATTTCAACTTTGTTACATTCCAACTTTAATATATTTGACTATGTGTATGTAACATGCAAATGCATATAGACTTAATATATTTTATAATCATTATTCACCTTATTTTTCGAAATTTATATAGATAGCAATAATATCTACATATTACAGTAGGAAATAAAAAAATTATAATTAATGATGATAATTATAATTTGTGGTTGAGACGTATATCTAAGTGAATTGTCAACAATAACCCACAGATATTTGATAGTACAATAGCTTAATTTATTGTACATATTGAGCACTACTAAACTAGGCAATGAACAATCGTGATCTAATATAAACAAATTATAAAATACAAAAATAGAAGGTATTAGGTAGTCTAAACCAGTGGTATTTAAATGGTAGGTCGTTATCCGATTTTGGATCAAGTAATCCATAAAAATGGGTCACAGCAGGGCTTTTTCGTTAAAAAATAAAAAATGAATGTATAAATTATAAATTCGAACGAGTTATGAATGGATTGATGAACCATTTTTTACAGTAGATATAATGACAGTTAAAATGTCTACTGACATAGAAAATCAATAAATTTAGCTTACCTTCTTGTGATCCCAAACCTAAACAAATATTTATTGAAACTTCTTTGGAAATGTTTTGAACACACTTATGCATGGGAAATTACTGGCACTTTAGCAATTAATGCACTATAGCAGCTAAAGTCTTTTTCTTTCATGCGGCCTACAAAGGTGACACGGGTCGTGAAAACATTGTTACAAAAACGGTAGGACTCAAACATGAAAAAACATATATATTTAAAGTCTTATTATTATTATTTATAATTGTTATTTTTGTCGTGATGATGACGTGGACGCAGGTTAGGGGGCCGAAAGGATAGGAGTGGGGGTGCAGTGAACACAATATTATCTACGACGCCACACGCAATAGTGAACATCACTCGGTCGTATTTTTTTAAAAAATATATATATATATATATAATATTATCGTGTGTACAACCCTGGAAACTATATTACAATAATATGTTTATTATTATTATTTTTTTAGAAAGTTCTCAAGACCTACGACGTCGTAGGCTGCAGCGCGTTGTGTGCATCTTTCCGTAAGTATAAATCAAGACGACAACGCGAGAAACAACCGTGATGATTATAAAAGATTCGTATATAATATGTACTATGTACGTACACCAATAAATAAACGGCGTCAAAAATGCATTTAAAAAAGGGTCGTAAATAACTGATAAGGAATACGTTGTCGTGGTCGGGCCCAATAGAGAATAATGTATTATTTCCCATATCATATTATACCTATATAAATATACCTACCTACGTTATAAACAACGAATTAAACACCGCATGAATTATTTTATTTTAATGACTGGGCTCCATTAAGGGATATAATAGCGTTTTAAGTGACAACTACGGCGGGTCCTGCGGTAATATGGTTTTACGGCTAAAACGATTTTATGACAAACATCTCCGTTTTTGTAATTTAAATTATACCTACGTTTAATCGATTCTTTACTGGTAATGTTGCCCACGATGTAAAACGTTTTTTTCCCAAATGAATGTAATGTCCACTGTAATAATAATAACGATATTATTATTATATAATAGTCAGTCATCGTCTATTGTACATTTATGACGTACAATAATAATGTTACAGTCTGTGTCGGGCTCCGTTGTTTTCCTGTTACGAACCGAACGATCTCCTATATAGGTACTGATGTACTCCCTTCGTAAGTCAACACCGGTAAACAATGTTATTACGACTCACGAGCAACAGGTAATTATAATAATTATCAATAAAAAAATATCATGATATTATAATATTATAATGGTTATATTTATTGACCGGAGCTCAGACGATATGATAATATTTTATACCAAAAGCGACGTGAAAATGCCGTGCAACTATACTTGCTACATAGGTACAATAATAATGTTATATTTGAGGTGAACATGATTTGGTGCTCAGTATAACACTAAATCCCGTCGACGAATGATTGACCGATTTGTACTTGAATCCTGAATACGCGTATTGTTATGCGGCAATATGTGTAGGTTCATCATTATTATCCCTACCAGCAGATGCAATCATTTGTCAGACTCTTTCCATCGGCTGTCAATCATTTTTCGTTTCGTCTCACGAATAAAATATTGTCATCGATTTCCACCGCACGTACCAAATATTCCTATAACCTATCCCAGAGCTATCGTGTTAAAATACTTGAATGCAGTGTGTGTATACACGAGATGCGGTGCCTAAATCATGATATATTATATTATTATCGTCGTTCATCGCATTCTATAATAACAGTAAGACCAGGTTTACTGAAATATTGTAATCACTTAGGGATCGGCGTTGTTTACAATGATTATGTTTATATAACGTTTTTAGAATTATCTGCACAGATATTTATTTCGAGATTTAAAATAAATATTATTAATATAAGAATAATACCTTTTGTTCATCATAAATAAAAAATGACAATCTCAAAAATCCAAAGTTAAAATACTGTTTAAAACCAATGCACACAACGTATTGACGCATATATTATGATTATGGGACGCATTTTAGTGAATGTACAGATGATTCGTGAAAGTATTTCACTAAAAATTTGGACTTAAATAAGCGAACGTGCAAATACAATTTTATTCACATTTGTCGGAGGTATTCCAAAAAAATTATAGAATCATTAGAAAACCAAAAATTGTTATTTATTTCGTTAGAACATAAAACTACAATCGGCATTAAATAAAAAAATCAACGGAATCTAAGCCTGATATGATATAGGAATAAAAATATTCCAAAAATTAATATTCCAAACACTAATAAGTAGTATAATTTGTAGAAAAAAAACTATTAGGTATTTGTAATAGACGTCAGATACCTTCAAGCGAAAATACTAAACGTCTATTGATAATTTATTGTTTTAATAATTAGTTTCATCTATACGCCTTGATGTATGAAAAATAACATAAACACTGTGGTTAATTGAGTTCCATTTGAAATCATTTTCTGAAAGAGACGATTAATCATTGCTTTCAAATTAAAAATAATAATGAAACACTACTTTTGCGTTAATGCAAGTAAAGTGAGACGAGTGCCCGGCACCGGGTTTTCGTATCCGGTCCGACTTTTAATCACAATATTTTAACAACAAAATTTCCCCCAAGTCGTTACCATAGCCAGGCTTGTAGATATAAATCAATTTGTGAATATTATCCGAACAATTTATTACCAATACACGGTTTTTTGACAACTTCTAAACATTATTATAAAGTGATAATTTGTTCTTCTATTAATAATAACCGTCGAATCCACTTCGTAATTGGCTTTACTTAAATCGTTTTATTATTATTATTATTTTTAAGTGATTAAATAAAACCAGTTTTAATCGTTTTTGATTGTCTCGATAATATTAAACTGTTAATTAATATTGTCGTACCGATGCAAGACCCAATAATGGATATAATATTATTGAAGTTGTTACTACATAATTACGTTAATACGTTATTAGTCTGGTGAATGGTAATTGGTAATTAGTAATATTACATTTCAGTACACTAAAAACAAATCAACAAAAAAAATCGAAAATATTTCTTGAAATTATTATAAATTCAAATTTCTGAAGTATATTTTTGAATTTAAATGTTAAACCTATAATAAATATAGCTTACGAATATTATATACATGGACTTAAAATTCAAGTTCATAAATCGTTCAACGGTATCATGCGTCGTATCGGAATATCAGCAAATAATATTACCATAAAATGTTCGTTATGACTGTTTGAGATTATCATCGTTATAATGTATTAAATATTTTATTCCACCTGTTAGTATATTATAATATATTATGTTTGATTATGGCATGATTTTTTTTTCTTATACCTCGTGACATCCATTCGGAATCTAAATAATTTCGTTTGTAAATAATTGATTATTTTGTCCTGGCGTTTAATTTTTATTGCTTCTAATCCGCGGGTATCTGATAATATGTCTATAGTCTGTTATTCGAAAACACTCTAAAATAAGTAAATAAATCAAAACGGCCAATATATGTATATTGTGTGTACCTACAGGTATACAGGGAACGAATTAATATCTTATGAACATCAAATATATATATTATATATACCGATTTTAAGTGTCACGGATTACTACCGCACTTATAATAATTCCGTCTCAATAACTTTTTTTTTCTATCGATAAAAATACTAGAAAAGTTTTCGTATTTATCGTGACCTATATAATAGCACTACGAGTGAAACGTTTTTCTTTATAAACTGTTCGTTTTATTCATAATAATATATCATAATAATATTATATTTGTCGGTCGTAGAACCAACCACGCGTGCCGTCGCTCTTCTGACACACGATTTTCATAATCGGTCTTGGCGGCTGCCCCGCGGTATCCGATTTGTTATCCTATTGTCGTATAAAAAGTTGACCGGCCAAAATGCGCGTAGGGGACACGTTAAAAGCACTCCCGCGGCGCGTCGTCGTACGGTTAGAACATTCGATAATAGGTACCAAGCCATCATTATACTTGTATTATTTTTATTTCTACGTTTCGTACGCATTTGTAGACACTTTTTTTTCCTTCAACTCGAGCCCTACGATATAATAATATTAACTTATGGGTACGGTTCGATGTGGCGGTCGACCGACACGGCCGTGCCGGGGCAGACGGAGAGACGGATGAGGGACGATCGTCGTACACGAGGAAAGCCCATAAAAGAAGAAACGATGCAAGTCGATGCACACACACTCCACCGTATATACCAGATACCGATCGGCCGGTTGCCCAACACACACACTCGTCGACCGACTTGGTCTCTGTAACACACGCACACACGCGCACTCGGTCGCGTGTGTAGTCGTACTCAAACGTCGTCCGTTTATATTGTACTATTATAATCGTTTGTATATAATTGTTTGAAAATCGATCTGCTGCAGCGGCGGACGACATGTACAAGAAAGACCGGTCCCACGTCGTAGACAATAATATAATAATATGTATATATTATTATTATTATTATAATATTCGTAAGTGCAGTGTGCGTGGTAAATGATCAACGAGCCCGTAAGCGGCCTTGTCTATAATGAGACAACCCGTCGTCGTAGTCGTTGTCGTCGTCGTCGTCGTCGTCGAAGTCTCCGACGCACCGCGGCTATAATATAGGTACAATCTCTGTCGGTCCGACTCGTCCTCCACCGTACCCCCGAAACACGCAGACGAGGGGTTGTTTGATGGCTCCGTGCACGCTTCGCCCTGCGCAGGTGAGATATCACCATGATATTATGATGGATCGTTTTAATAGGTATTATAATATCATACGAGTATTATACAGGTATTATACACCTGTGTAATATAAATATTTCGATTATCGACCGGTCTCGTATCGATGTCCGAGACAGATTGTATAATTTATACTACACGCGTATTACCTCTACACACATATAATATTATAATGTTGCGTCCAGGGGATTGAAAGATTGAAATAATCAGTGCGATTGCCGAAGTCGCTACAACTTTTGATGTGTTATGCGCTACCACTACAAAATAATAAAAGTAAGACCTCGCTTAAAATTTAGGGTGCGCAGCATACAACTGGTCGTTTATTTTTTTTTTTTTAGTCAGATGAATATAATATAATAATACGCTTTGGTTAGAAAGAAGAATTTCGTGTGAAACTGTAAAATGGGCCTAAGGATAAGCAATTTAAGGATAATAGTTTTAGAAATTATGAATGCTATGACGGTTTGAAAATCATAGTAATTTATTTTAATTTACTAACGTTTTATAATTTCTAAAAAATGTCTGAGAATAATATAATAAGTAGGAAGGTATACTAGACTAAATACCTAACTATAATTGTACATCTGTTTTTATTTTATATTTCATGTAAAAGCATTATTAAGGACAATAATTATCTCAAATGCACATTAAGCCGTTTAATTACTCATAAATTAAATTATGGTACTATCGTTTTACCTGTTTGGATTTGGACGTTTAAAAATGTTCGGAAAAAATCATCCGCTTCAGAATTCGCACGAAAATTCATCGTCGCTAACAGATAAAAGGCGCGAGGGGATGAGCATGATATGATGCTTATAGTGGTGAATTCCCTTGTACGAGTGATGAAATAAAACACGTACTTATAATTCAATATATTTGTTGTATAATATAGCGTTTTCGGTCAGAACCTCACGACCAGGCCACGACATTGTGCAGCCTGTAGGTACACATACTATACACAGCTGAGTACTGTACCACTATAATATAATATATATACCGCACCGCAATAAATCGGAGAAAATCGAGAAAAAAAATAATTGTTTAGTTAGATACATGTAGCTGTCGCTGTTGATTAAATATCGTATAATATTACACCACGTATAACCTGTACCTACGCCTCAGAGTGCCTACATATTGTGCTCGTGTGTTTGTGTGCGCGTTTATGTTCACTATACAGTATATCCGTAATTTATATTGGTGCTCGGCGCAATCGGGTTACAAGTACACAATTTACTAACATATCACGTACACCCATATACCACTATACGTCATCCGTTGGCATACTTTTTTGACACATACAAATGTGGACCAAAGCGCGCTCACTGCAGCTGCAGCAGAGGCCTATAATGGCGTATAATGCGACGAACAGGATCTTCGGCGTATAATAATAATAATAATAATAATAATAATAATAATATAATGACACGAGCCACGGTTTTCCGCCGAGATTTATGCGAAATACGCGACCGAATATCTATATAATATTATATTATTAAAATGTAAAAATTAAAAACAAACACGCTCAGAATGAATCACTCTTTTGTTATTGCTTTTATATTGCCCGCCGCGTCTACGTGATAAACGACTCTGTGTGAAATGTTTAGTGTATACCTACAACTAGTACCTTGGTACTCGTTAGTCGTTATTCAACGTAAAACAAAATACGTACTTGATTATTGTTGTTCGTTTGATATACAAATCAATAATAATAAGTCTCTTTGGCAGTCCCATATTATGGAGTGTGCAGCAGGTATAGTGATGGTCGATATCATATAACCGTTGCTGCAGCAGTTATACAATGATAATATATAATATAAATATTATGTGTAACAACTGTAGATATAGGTATGTTTTCATTGTATGCTGCTTAGCCTTACGTATATTATGTTATATTATATAGGTGAAGGGAAATTTATTGAAATTACAAAATCACGACACGATCCGTAATCCTAGCGTGAAACCAGTATTTAAGGTTTGGTTTATTTACCAAAGTTATTGTATCACCTACATGTGTAATGCGTGTGTTTATTTTTTCACTTCGTATCATTCTTGCAAAATAGCTGGAAAAAATTATGCTGAATCACGCGTGACAGTGTAAAAACAACGACCAGTGCATAGAAAAGTGATTATTGAATATTAGAAAGCACCCAATAAGGGTTATACCGCATAAATGGGTTAAAACGATATCATCTGGTATCGATTTCTCAATAAATCAAACTCCGGGGAGTCGTCTGGACCGGTACTTAAATATAAAAAAAAATAAAAAACATATTTATATTATATAATGGCCAGCGCGACTCGTAATCAATTACACATGTCGCGTAAATATTTTTCCGTGTATTGCTTCGGTGGTTAAGTATATTAAATTTCAAAATGATGCTCTCGCGCATCATGTGCGTGCAACAGAGCCGGAATTATCTCACATGTGAGGTTAAGTTCCGGAAGGCTGATAACGGCGGTCGTACGTTCAAATATTTGACATTTAAATGTTTTGAAAATTCCACCTGTTATTTGAGAAATAAAAAAAAAAAGTCCATCTGATACGCGAGATCGAACCGATAGTGGCTAGTAAGCAGTAGTACAAGATGTTTACAGCGCGTCATAATTGATGATATCGATTTGAAATTAAGAAGTTTACACTAATAAGTAGCACTCACGAATACCGAAAAGTAATCCAGCAAAAGTATAAACGTCCGAACGACCGTTTTTACCGTTTTAAATAAAACACGACAATCAATCTAAATATTGAATAATCTCATGCATCTACTGATTGTAATCGGAAATGTCTCGAACGCATTTATTTGATGCGTAATATTAATATGTTCTATTTTCAAAAATGTACTTTTAGAATAAAGTCGGCGGAACAAACATACCTGTAGGTTACTTACCTGTAAAGAATAATATGTAAGATATTTGGAAAAAAAACAACTAAAATATTATATAAACATAAATCTAAATAATTATGTCGTTGTTAGTTAAATGTAATATCCTATAAGTATCCTTATAATAATTTCCATGCCAGCAAGAAAAAACTGAAAAAATGATTGTGTTTTGTGTATCATATAGCGTCCTGCACTACATATTATCCTTTATTTTCACAAAGCAATTACTTTTTATGATCTAATAGATGACACGGCAATGCATTGTTATTGTAAGGTTTTTGTGATTATGTAAACAGTATATTATTATCTATCTGCGGTGGATCACCAGCCCCGGGTGGTGCATTACTCTAACTCTAAAGTATCAAAAATACAAAACATTGGTACGTCAAACTCGATACATTCTGTACTAAAAATACAGGTTTATCGCGTTAATAACAATAATTATTATTATTAAAACCAATAGCAACCATTTATAAACAATAAAAATAACGATAATCTCAAAATGTCTGTTTCAGAACATCCCCGGGTTGGCTCTTATTTAACTTTTTTGCGACAAAATATAGCCTAATTCTTCCCCGAGGTCTAATCAATATCTGTACTAAATTTCATTGCAATCGGATGAGAACGGTTTAGGAATGCATAAAAGACACAATCAGCCAGTCGCGAACATTTTCGTCTCATATATATTTTATATAGATTATTACATAATATAAAGTTTAAATATATTTTATTATTGGAGAGCTGATAATTCAGTTTGTGGATGAAAACTTTATCATTTTAGACTCGATAATATTAGAAGTATTCATGTCACGATTTTGCAATAGATGACCCATAATTTGTGAGTTATTTAAAGGAAAACGAAAAATAAATAAATATTACTGTGGGACAATGATTGAAATATAATTCAGTTCTTTATATTATGATCCTAAAATTAAAAAAAAAACGACATCTGTAGAACATTTTTCTTTTGCGAAGTTAATATTAAAAAAATCCAGATGGAATATATTTTAGTTTCGTAGCTCTGACATTAACATGCGATCAAAAAATAAATCCCAAATGTATGATTTATGATTATTGGCTTTAGTATTACATTCTTACCGCAGCTACATTTAATAATATCGTTGTATTGAGGTATTTTGCTCAATAAAAAAAGGAAGTGAAATGCGTTTTAATGAATAGGTATTATTTGTACTAATGTACAGGTCGAAGAGAATTTTTTATTTATTATTGTTTAGAATGTTGAATAAATTACAAGCTAAAGATATTGAAAAAACGTACCGAATCCTATTGTTAAAATATGTATTTGGAATCCTCATAGATATCGAATCACATAATATCATATAATATATAAATATAAAACGCCGACGATGTTCTGACCGTATCGAAATACGTTTTGTCGAATCGTTCAAGTTCAAATATTTAAGTGGCGATGAAGTAAAAGGAATATTGCGCATAGTCTATATTATTATGTACAAGTCAAAAAGAAACGAGTATTACGGACTCGATGTCCTGTGATCCTAAAACCGTGTAAACAGTATTACTTATAATATAATATATTATATTTTTTGGGAAATCAAAATAAATACACAATCTTTACTGGGCGTAGGCGGTAATATAAAACTACCCACGTCCCGTCGTTAGGTTAGGTTTATTGTTATGCCGTTTTAATTATTATTATTATTATAATATCATGAGGATTGTCCGTCGCGGAATAAAAGCTATTTACGTCGAATGTGGTCAGTCCGGAGGACAGATTTCCAATCAACGCCTCCCCCCCCCCCCCTTAAACCGGCGGAGTGTTTGCCGCATCGTCCCCTAAACATATATACACATATAATATATATATACGTATTATCATGTTAAATATTTGTTTTGACCTAAAACTTTCGGCGGACCCCCGTACCCCCCCCCCCCGTACTCTGCGCGGTTTCATTGTGTACCCACCGGACTTCAATGATCATGTCCTAGGAAACCCTATCGTTTACAAGACCCGACTAATGCTCTTTATCGGTAAGGTCGCTGCTGCCGCTCAAATCGTCGTCAAGGGCCACGGCCATTATAATAATATCGCCCACGACTTTGTGACATCCGCCGTGCCGTAAGGTCATTAAACGTCACCGGATTCTCAGTCAGCAAACGCGCCAGCTGCTATCTACAATAATCCGAGATATTATGATCCGTAATGGACTATGCCAATACAACTCGTTATATTATGACGTTGTAAATGTTATGATAAGTGCCTAATCGATATAAGATATTGTGTGGCCACCGTTATAATGTTGCACAGCTGGCGACGTTCATAAAAACCAGACAAATAATTACGAAAAACGTATTTCGACGTCGTAGGCGGATTATAATATTTATTAATTTCCACGCGGCTGGCGGCATTTTTTGTCATGACGAGTTTATTGACATAATATTATATATTTTTTAATCTCGTAAATTTGTTCATAACGCTCCTCGCTACGCGTGCTCATTCTCATTTGCAACCAGAGTGATTTCGCAAACCGAAAATATTAATACAATTCGTCATCTTTTCAATTCAAACGTTTCTAAACGAAACTGATTAGAAAGTGTATTTTATAAAATTCCGTAAAATATGTATGAATGATAAGGAGAGTGTTAGACGAGTTTCTAGCATGCATACATTTCCAATGTTTCCCGCCACGATTCTCTCGAAAACAACTGTGAAACGACCACTTTATTATATTTATCCATCCCTTATAAATGTTCAATGTATTTATGTTTGCATGATATACTCGTAAGAATTGTTTCACGATATAGGCTTTGAAATATTTATCACTCCACAAAAAAAAACGGAAAATGTTGGGTTTTTAAATATCACTTATCGTTCCAATTATTATTCCAACTTATTGATGTTGTTTTTCTTCCCCTTTTTTTTTAGCCGAGTAAATTTTAACTGGGTAGCATTCTCCGAAGGCAGAATTAAATAAGGCTTATGGAATGGACGTTTCAGATTTTTTACACGATTTATTGTTTTACTTAGGAACGTTAAAAAAGTTTTGAAATTAATTGCAGTCTCAGTAAATAAAATCTTGAACGCAGTGATCTCGAGAATAATTGCTTAATAGATTGAAAGTAATGCCAACCATAATAGGTGAAATGCTATGATATAAAGTTTTAAAAACTATTCGATATAAATTAATTTTACCGTAAATCAAAAATGTATCTTGAGTTTATAGCACACTTTCGTTTACAGACAATGTTATATTTAATGGAGTAGAAATACGCAGGTTAGGCATTTTATTTTCCGAAATGCATAAATGAAATATTATAAAGGAAACGCGAATGCAGTACGAAATCGGTTGAATTATTTTTAACTATAACTGAAAGCAGTTTGTGTTTAGCACAATAGGATGTACAATAACGTAAACAAAATGTTAAGTATGTGAACAAAAGAGTATCAAGACAAAAAGTAATAATATATATATATATATATTATGTATATAATATAACGTAACTAAAATATATTAGGTATAGTGTTCTATCTATTTCATGGTTTTCGAAACAAAGTAATATGTTTCTTTGAATGTTAAACATTTTTGACATTTCTTTTATTTTATTTTTGTATTTTGCACTCTTTGTGCATGGTAATAACGCATTCTGTCAGAAAAACACAGGAATACAATAATGTAAACTTTCACTCAAAATTAGATTTTCAAAATTCCATCACTTTTTTTTGAGCTGGATTACCTATTGCAGAACAAACAAGTATAATGATAGCATACAAATCCAAACACAAATTCTTCACAAAACTATTATATACATGACATTGCGTCAAAGCATTATACACGATCTCTGCAGATTTGCAATTAAAATACCTGAAGCCAATGAAATATCAAACAAGATTTTTGTTTCAAATTTCAAATTCATTGTAAGTATAAACTTTTAACTTATAAAGCATTTATGTGCGTTTAAACAATCGTAACCATATTGTTATCATGAATATTAATTGTGCACGGTATTTTATAAAATTAATTAATTTATAAATGGTTTTTAATTAATTTTATAAAATCTGCCGGGACATGTGCACGATACGATTAGGTTTCGACGCTGATAAAGTTATGTTTTTTTGTTGTTGCTGAGTAGGTGGGGTAGTGTGGAAGTATATTATTTTAAAAGCGTTTGTCGCGACAAGTATAATATAATATTCTAATCATATAAATACATTGGACATTCATAACAGATGGAAAAATTGTGTAGTTAAAGTATGGTGTTAATGTGGTCGTTTTTAATCAAACTGCTCAGTCGTTTTCAAGAGCACCTCGAAAAACATTTGACATATTTTATAAATTATAATACATACCAAACAAACCTGTTGAATATTTTTGGGTATGAACTTATTATAATATATAATATTACGCTGTAATGAATAGAATAAATTAGAAACCGATTGGCGATTATCAGTCAGCATTTAAAATATTATTATTTAGATCCCCTCGACAACCAAACCGACAAAAATCAACACAATCATAGAGAGTGATTCACAAAGCATATCACTCTCACTTTTTAATTAATACATTTATTCGAATTATGTTTTAACTTTTATGAATTTCTAACTGAAAAATAGGACAAACATTTTTGAAATCTCGATTAACTTTATCAATATTGGAACTTTAAATGCATAATATAAAAAATAGTCTTGCCTATGTATCTTTAATATTAAAGCATCTTATGAGGAACTTTGCGTTAAATTTTCAAGCTTTTTCTATCTGGAAGAGTTATTAACGAGAATAATTTAAAAAATAATGTACGAAATTTGAAAAATTTTTCAACGCTATAACAGTGAAAACATTTCAAAATTGTTATAATTTTATACGGAAAATGCTTATATAAATATTTGGTGAAAATTTGAAAGGTCTACGGTTATTTACTTATTAGTTTTTTAATTAGATAAAAAAAAACGATAGTTCAAATATTGGTTTTGCGGAAAAATTACCTAATTGTTCACTTCTTTTTGGTTTTATACGCTTTGTAAAACTAGTGTGCATTTTAAATGTCGACCTCTCAAAAGTACAAACTATAAACACTATCAGAAAATATGAGCCGGTGTCGAAAATCAGAGCAATATTATTACCCCAAATTTTGATGACGATAAAAAAACCCACACATAATTTTTTTTAAATCAATACATTTAACGCTCCACAGAGAGTCTAATACATTAATTTGCTCCGCATAGGATCCAAAATACATAAAATATTATTTTTTAGTTTATATTTAGTAGGTCAGGTACTAAAACATGACAGGTAATGTCACATAATATATCATACTTACCCGGGTGGGGAGGGGGGTGGCCGTTGTCACAACCGCCCCCCGCCGCCGCCGAAGACCGCACGCACGACAACCGTTTCTGTCCGTCGCCAAAGTATTGACGGCAGTTATTATAGGTAGGCACTTACCGAAGTACCCATCGTATACCTTGAAAATGATATAGTTAAATATATGTATGTACCTATATAAAATATAATGATATTATGTACCTCGACGAGCGGTTTCTAATCGGATTAAGCGGATCGGAAACGCAGCAGTCTCGGGATTCGCGGCGAACGATACACCCCCGTCCACCAACCCTCCCGCCGAGGATCGATTTCAAGTGTCATTAGCCGCCGACGTGTATAACGTACAATAATACTACAGCAGAGCTGTATATAATATAATAATACGGTATAGTACGTCGACGCTCACACCGCGAAAAGACCGTCTCCTCGAAACCTTAGCAAGTTCAAATCGTCCGATCAAATATTATATCATGCCGCGCCGCGCCGGAGGAGACGCGCGTGTTTTCAGTTTTCGCCTCAATTAATAACGTTATAGCTTCTGCTGAGGCTGTTTATTATTTTTTATATTTTTATCGTAACCATATCGTCGCCGTCGTTATTATTATATATTATATTTTTATCTCTCCGCCGTAAAATGTTTTCGTTCCATTACGCTCGCGCCGGTCGTTTGTATACATTTCTGCCGTTTTTTTCTCTTTTTTTTTTTTTTAAATTCGCCACTCGCGGATTTCGTTATTACACGCGCGAGCGGAGGCTTTTGCGCTCGCTGAAATCTTGTTTATACGCGTTACTGTAATAATAATATATACTGCAGTGCAGGTCGGGGATCGTATAGTAGAGGGTAAGACGCCACCGTGTAGCCGGCCCGTCGTCGTATATATAGCTAGTCGTTGTCGCCGTAAAAATACACGAGTTATATTGTAGAGATAAGACTCGGAGAGAGAGAGACCGAGGAAAACCGTATAATAATCGAAACGCCGCCCGTCGACTCTGCGCATTATCTCTTGGTTGCCCGTCGTTAAATTTATACGACGTTCGCAAGCCACTCCGGCCAGACGTCTCATTTGCAAACGTTTCACGAACGAGGCTATTGCCCCGACTACCCCGAGAGTGTTTATTATTATTATTATTATTATTATTACACGTTAATAAGTAATAATTGGCTTCGTTGGTGTAGAGAAACATTCGGATATCCGGAATAAAATTTGGCGGGTGTCCAACGTGGCCCGCGGAAGAACGCGGGCGTATTATATTATGCGGTATAATATTATCCTTCGTCGCAGCAAAAATAATTTCGTAATAATATTTATAATTATTAGTTATTGCTTCTAAAATAAAGTTCGTTTTTAAATCCATCGCGGAGCATCTGATTCGAGTTAATCGGGATTACTTTTGACATCAAAATTAAAAAAAAAAAATCCTTATTTTTTTACAGTACCGCAGTAACAAACAATGTTGCAGCCGTAGTAGCAGGGCATTAAACGAGTTAAAAAGCTAATCCTCATTTTTTGACTTATGGTGATCGTTGTTTTAAAATGAAATAGGTCTAGGTTAGGTTGATATGTACTTACGTCAGTACAATAATTGTTTCCTCTCTCAAACTCACCAACAACATAAACGAAATACATCCAACGAAAAATAGCTGTTTTTGAATATAATTTTTAACTTTTTAAGTACGTATTCCTAATCATCGTGGAATAGAATTACCTATTACAAAAATTATAGAGAATAAAATGTTTGTGTGTTTTATATTTCATTAATATTTGACTTTATAGGTATTCGACTATAAAAATAAAAATATTTAGACAGTATTTAGATGAATTGATTTTATGTCAAACCTTCAAAAATATTATTCTCTACAAAATATGCTTGTTATAAGTAATTTTACTTTAATATCCCTCTAAATAGTAAAAAAAAATATTTTGCTTGAATGTGTTTTAATTATTTTGTGAGTAATATTTGTTAAATTAACTTTCAAGTCGTTACCTAAGCCTAACCAAGTCATTCCAATATTTTTAATCAACTATAGGTGTTAAGTATAAACTCGCTTACTAGGTATTTTTCTTTGGTACAAAAGTTAAAATGAGTTAAAATTATTATTCGTTAAATATTTATTATGTCCAGTCCTTTGAAAGTTTCAACCAATTACAAATTGCACTACGTTGCTTACGATCCTCTGTGCACTCATTCACCACATAATTTCTTGAAACGCGTGAGTCGTTATACAGACTTAAAGCGTATCAATTTTTTTTTCCATTTTGTATTTTAAACGGATTTGTGGTTCGTCATTTGTTCAATTGAAACGTAAATCTGAATAATACGTTTTTAAATAATACTTAACGGTTGGTAAAGTTGATATCCAATCTCGGGTTATTATTTTGCACTTTGGTAGTGCTTTTAGGCATTTATTAGTATACATTATTGTGTATATAAAAAAAATACATATATATCGCTTTATTTAAATTAAAAACAAATTTAAATAAAACTATTAAGTAGTTGAATTCTGCGTGCGAATAATTTAGATTTATAATTAAGCATTAACGATTCAAAACTTTTTTAAAGTAATTTCTTTTTTCTTTGCTTTAATTAAAAACGAATTTATGTACGAAAAGCCAGCTATGGGTCGTTCGATGTACGATAATGTTTACAATCGAAGCAAATTTTACAATCTAGCCCTCAAGTGTTAAAAATGTTATTCAATTCAATGTTATTACAATATTGCAATACTGGCAAATAATTTACAAAAAAAAAAAGAACGATTATATAATATTATAACGATCACACTCGGGTGTTACGTCGGGCGTTCGTGTCGATTCGATTTGCGTACTCTTGTTTGCATTATTTGTAGCGTAATTGTAGGATAGATTAATATTATAATTTCACCGTGCACTAAGAAAGGATTTTTGGAAATTCAACCTCTAAAAGGGAAATTAAGGGGTTGTAAGAATTCAACAGTTGCGCCATCTATCAAGTCTATTTTGTTTATAAAATGGTTGCTATGTTATTATTATTATTATTATTATTATTATTACCTGTCAACTTAAACGATTGTCTTATGATTTTTTTATTACTATTTATTCCGATAATTCTGCTTTGATTATTAAATTACTATTAAATTGTATTTAAATTATACACTGAATGCAAAATACATACATTTTCATCAAATAAATAAAAAAGAAAGCCATATCATTTTTAGATTCTGAGCGGAGCGATGAATGTATTGATTTTACAATGAGGTGTGTTTTTTATTTTTTTTTGTGTCTGTCATCACGTTTTGGGACAGTAAAAGTGCTTAGATTTTCTTCAATAGTACCTTTTCTGATAGGAAAGTGAATCTAGTTGGTACTTGGGGGGGTCAAAAGTAAACATTTTCCAGTAGTTTTCAAAAGTACCGTGAAAAACAAATGGAAAATTAAGGAAAAAACGGGAATTTTTACGGAAAACCAATTTTCGGCAAAATCGATTTTGGTTTTTGGTATAACTCTAAAAGAAATGACCATAGATACATGAAATTTTGACTGAATGTTTACGTAAACATTTTCTACACACTATAGCATTTTTAAAATATTCTGACTTATTTTGAGCTGTTAATGGACATTTTCAGTTTCCAATTTTTTTAGTTTTTTTTCTATAAATGTCAATAAAATTTTATTTGTTGGGTAAAAAATCTTAAAAACTTAATAGTAGGCTTCTAATATATAGTTTCAAAGGCAGATAAAAAATATTAAAAATCCATAGCAACAATTTTTTTTATATGCATTTAAAGTTCAAATATTGACAAAATACGTAAAAATCACGAAAATGTACAAATTCATAGTTAAATTTCTTTTTAAATCTAAAATTTGAAAATGTAACACATTAACTCTCATAAGTTTGCATAAGTTTATCAAAAAAAAAAAATATCTAATACCAAGTCAAATTAAATTTTTACGAGCGTTTGAAGTTCATATTTATACAACATTGGATATTCACTCGATTTTCCATGTGCCCACCAGGGTGGCTGAGTCGCACTTACTGCAGCGAGTTCACACAAAACGAGTTAAAAAATCACAATTATTTTAATAGTTGTCATATTTTACGGGCAACAAAGTGCGCGGGATCAGCTATTATACCATATATATTATTATAAACATTTTTTTCCGTCTAATATTTGGTTTATTTTTTTCCGCCCGTATAATTAAACGCTCCCGCGGCTGAGTGTGCCGTGATTGGGTGCGGTGGCGGCGGGTCGACCGTTAGTAGAAGGTTTGCACAGATGGTGTTTTATAGTTTTTAATTATCCCGAGTCGCTCTGCACGCCGTAAACTTTTTTAACCCTTCCGCGCCCGGCCACCCACCCGTTAATTATGCCCTAGCCCCCCCCCCCCAACCTCCCCCCGCTACCATCCGGCAATGAAAACGTAGTCGCGATTTATTTCCGACCGGTCGCAGCGGCCAGAGGCGCACAGCGACGACGTCGGCGAGCGGTCATGATCATAAATTGATGGGAAATTTGAATATTTCAAGACCGTATATATTCGTTTTACACCCGCCGCCACCGCCACTCATATACCCTCCCCCCCCACCCATTTTTTTGGTACCCGATTGTTTTCCGCGACTTTAGCCAAATCCCAAACGTGGCCGTCGCCGCCCGTTATACATGATATAATATACCAACGATATTAACAGTATTTTATAATGCCATAATATCATCGCGTTGTCGACGAACATAATCTATTGTGTTTATTTGTTGGATCTTGTTAATCGGTTGTTGTCTTGATTCTTTCCAAAATGTTTTGGATTTCAATAATTACAACTTTTTTAAAAGACGAATAATTCGTTTTGAGCCGGACCCGTGTATCATTAAGATATATTAGCTTATTAGTTTTTAACTATAGTAATCACATATTAATAAGAATCAAAGTGGTTACCATAGAATAAAAAAAATAAAACTAATATGATTTCGTAATGTTTAGACATGTATAATAATAATATTCAATTACTTCACCAACCATCCTATGTGCCTAGGTGTCATAGTGTTATTATCGAATTATCGTCTATTACCTAACAATTATCTCTACACACACACACGCACAGATAGACTGAATCAATTATTTAAGTCAGTACATTTTACATCGATTTTTCAACCCATATTTCGTAAGTAGTTACTTACCACCGAATATTACCTGACTTATAATAATATGCTTTTAAATTGATATATTATCTTATACACTGTGTATACATATTACATAGGCATATTATATACATAATTCATAATACACTAATATGTATTTAATTATAATATATACATTCATACCGTGGCGTGATGATTGCGAATATTGCATTTTTCATTGGATATTAATCCACTGTTTCAAGCACCGTACAGAATATAATATTATACACCCTGCTAAAGACATTCGCCATCAACTAACTAGCTACCAATGTTATCACTAAACGGTTACCTATTGGAGATTACCAGATCTAACTCTCTTTACGTAGCTCATAGAATACGGTCATACGTACCTACGTACATACATGCTTGTATATACATTGATACGGTATAGGTACAATACATTAATATTAGGCTAGTAAAATATTCCACCTTAGTAATCCTAACTTCAAACCTTGGTAATCGAATACATATCTTTAGAATATAGTACATAAATACATTCATATTATACACACATTAAAAATATACCTGTTCGATTATTTCAATTAATCAATTATTATACCAATCAATTGGTTTATTGTATACTATGCTCGATCACCCGAGACTCTAGTGCGAATAAAAGTCATCGGGTGTACAGTGTGTACACGTATAATTCAGGTTGATTTGAAGACAGTTATTAGAAAACATTTTGGAATAAATTATATGATTTATTGTAACAAATTAATAACATAATTAAATATTTTCACAAATAATATTATTTAATCGTTTCTTACGAGCAGCATATTTTGGATGTTGTCGAAGCTTTGGTTCTCCCGATAGTATTAGTTCAATTTGACCTAAAACACCAGATTTAATTATGAATTATAAATGAAATACATATACTGTTAAGGAGATCGCAGCAGACGTATTTTTGATACGTCTTAGACCAATAAGCGGTGGTAAATTATACATACTTCGAAATGTTCGATTTTAATTTTTTATACATGCTGGAGGCCGCTTAAATAAATTATGTATTACTACACTAGTATACTAACCTATTGTATTCTTTTGTTTTCTTTTTTCATTTCTGAAACAATATGTAAACAGCCAATATGATCCGCTCCAATTTAAGTTTTTCAACGTTTGTGCCATTGTTCTATCTTGTTTTGAGTTCGAGGTTAGGTTAACCAATTTGTTGTTATGACTTACTGGCCAAAATTCAGGTGGAAATAAGTGTGGAGACCAAGATATTGCTCCATTTCTAAATGTTTGACGAATTTTCCCATTTACATAAGTCTCATCAAACCAATTATAAATCTCGATCGGTATATACTGTTTTATTTCATTAAATGCTGCTAATATTTCATTTGGTTGGACGAAGATACAAACATTACTGATTCAATATAACATTAGAGCATAACACATCGGCTCTTCGGTTGTTTATTGTAAACTGGTTCGATATCTTATCTCAAATTATAATTTCTTTGATAAATATTGATATAATTTTGAAATATACAGGTAGTTACAGGATATAGGTAGTACATAATATAATAATGATATCTTTATCGCAATAATAATATCCAACGTCGCCGTCGGCTCGTCGGTTGCCGGCTCGTAAGACATCGGCTCACTGTCTTAGTCCCATTGACGATGACGTTGAGTTGAGTCGAGTTGAATTTTGGTAGGAATCTTTATAGTGTTGGTGATATAGATCACAAGTTTTTACGCTTTCATTTCTAATACGAGTGACTGCGTGTTCGAAGTTTAGACGGTGACAAAGAAGCCAGGACGCAAAAATGCCGCCGTAGATGGTTTCAACCATTCTGCAATTTGAATGTTGATCCCGAAGATATAGAGTCGACTAAAAGGATGAGCTATTGGACTGCGCATTGCGACACAACGCCGAGCAACTCTTCAAGCGATGAGTCAGACTAGATGATCGATACTGAATTTAAGTTGAGCCAACGAGCCACCGAGTTGCCGTCTATGTCTACGTCCACCGTTTAAGTTGAGAGAAGACTCGTTCGGCACAGCTTATAAATGGTAGACGTGTGGACACAGACGGGGGCTCAGCAACTCGTCGGACAAAAGTTAAACTCAGTGTCGAGCATCTAGTCTGACATCTCATCGTCTGCGGAGTTACTTGACATTGTCTCGCAGTCGGAAGTCCAATGGCCCATCCATTCAGTCGACTCTAAATCGTCGGGATCAGCATTCAAATTGCAGAATGGTTGAAACCATCTACGGCGGCATTTTTTCGTCCTGGCCTCTTTGTCACCGTCTAAACTTCGAACACAGTCACTTGTCTTGTAAATAAAAGCGTAAAAACCTACGTAAATCACCAAAACCATAAATATTCCTACCAAAAATACAAGGTTCATCAACCGAACTTCCAGCTGAATCCCGGCGGCCTCTGCTGGTGGTATTTCGGGCGCCCATCTTGGTTGTATATATAGTGCCATATTTGTTCAGTTATTCGTTGATAGAATATACAATGCTGATATTATGGTAGTACACAATAGATGAACGTCACTTCGATAATAGTAATTATAAAAATGTAATAGGTAGGTAACGTGGCAAAGAAAAACTATACAGGCCAACATCTATATTAATATGAAAATATTACAAGCCAACACATATATAGGCTATATATTAATGGAAAACCGTTTATAAAATATGTATGAATATGTTTTCGAAATTTTTTATCTCCCGTTAGAACAATAGACTTTTAATATTCAGTTATAATTATTGCTTTTTGACAAAAATCAAAAATGTAGTCAACATATAAATACAAAAAAACAAAATGTCATATGTCTAGGTATGAACCGACATTTTTGAAAATTATATAATATTATCACACCTAGAACAATGAAACATGCTAATATAAAATATAATTGGAGAATGATTCAAGTCTCTTTAATTTGTATACATGTATGGTGGTTATTTCTACCCAATTTCAGATTGGGTAAACCAAATCGATTTTGTCACAGTCCCGTGTTACGTAATTGTTTCTGTTTTTACTAGTTTTTCCAATATTATTAAGACATATTTTAGCTTATAAATACACAATTTTTATCAAGATATGTATGATAATTGATAAATGATAATATAATAATAATAAGAACCATTACATAAATTGCTTTCCAAGTCAGCGCATTGCAATTTGCAGCTTAATTTACAGACGTCTTGAAATTTCATAATATTACGGATACTTAAATATAATATCAATATAAAAGACGGTTTTTCGAAAAGACAACACTGGGCACGATAATATTATATATATATATATATATATATAGCTAAATATAACATTTGGTAATAGTGTACCTAAGTATATAAAATATTTCCATGCCACCTTTGTATGATGCAACGCAGTCGGTGTAACTTTATCACGGTAATATAGTTATCTTGGGAAGGGATTTACATTTCTTATCTATGAATAAGTTTTCCCGTGGCTGAGAATTTGAGCACTTGTACCCGGGGTTTTTATCAATGTATTTGATCAATATTATTAATGTATATTTTTAAAGAGTACTTAATTTTTGATATAGGTACCTACATGATATAATATAATATGATATATGTCTGTTATAAATAATTATTATAGGTACCTTATAGCAAGTTGTTGTAAATTCGAGTTCGGTCGTTCGTTGATGTGTCGCCAGTGGAACTGACTCACACGTGTCAATTTAATAATTTATGATATTTTGGACGGAGTCAAAAAGTGTTGAGTGTGTATGTTTTGTTTTGGTCAATTTTCTACTGTGTGTTTAGTGTATAATTTATATAACATAAAATATATAAAAAATCACAAACGTTAGTCATTAACACTTAGAGTATAGGAGGGCATGACGATGTAGGTCTTTGCACGTGTTCTCTAATATACGAGATTTACGCGACAGTAATCAATTCAAACACTTTGCATATTGTGTAAACTTCATGTGTCGTTCATATAGTATTACCCACCTTCGTAATAAATCATAAAAGCTCTTAAACACAATGTCATATATTTTTCACTCGGCACTTTCAGTAGGTTGTAACCGAATATGGTACAATGTCTGCAGGTCACGCTACGATCATTTTTCCACTATGACCGTACCCACCACACGATCACTGACATTTTGTAATACATAAGACATTATAATCATGTAGTCGGGGGGTCGTTCGTTATTGACTTGGAGACCTCATCGGATGACGCTCTCCGGGGCGATAGGGTGCAACGTATATTATCATTATCGTGCTGAACGTCGTATGTCACGCGCGCGGGTGTGTGTGTGTGTGTGTGTGTGTGTGTGTGTGTACCGGCCGGTCGTAAAACAGTGAGTGCGGCTTATTTAATTACAAGCGCGGTGAATAATAATAACAATAATACGTTTCAATGAGAGAGGAATACAATATATCGTTGTATTATTGTATTATTGTCAGTGCCGCTGCCCGCACGGTTGTATACAATAATAATAATATATTATAGTACCGCTGCGGCGTTGATACGCGGGTCTATATGATAATAATAATATATAGGTCGGCGCCGCTGTGTGAGGGTTGTGGCGGTGGTGGAGGTGGTGTTGGCGGCGGTAGGGTGAAAAACTGCGTTTACACGCCAAATCGGCAAGGTCCCGAGTGTGCTGGACGCGTTTCGCGGGGAGGGGCGTGGGGGTCATTAAAAACCTACAGCGACATTTAACGGCCGTTAATAACGCGAAAAGCCGTAAACGGCTGCGGCTCACTACTGGGATCCGATTGTTTTTATATATATATATATGTCATACACAACTACCTCCATATACGTCGCATGTATATTATATATATATATAGTTATATACGATAGGACGCGGACAGCTTACACACACGTAAAGGGTTGTTGCGAACGCACTGCGACGTCCCATGCTGCACACTAATGAAGAAACACGGCGTGTACAACAGTGTACGTCGTATCGTATAATATAACAATATGATAATATATTATGATACTATGATATTATTATATTAATCTATTATTACGTGTGCCTACCTGCATCAGTTCATCATATAATATTATATATTATATCGTATAGTATTGCACAGGTAGACAATAATTATTCGCATGCGAGTCGCCGAGTTAATACTCGCGTATTTATGCGTCTCCCGTGAACCGGAAATGCTTCCGCCGCCGCGTTATAACAATAATATAACGACTGCACTGTGATATCGTTCCGGGAAAATAATAATATTTTGATCTGCCTTGTTTTTTTTTTTTTTATTTCGAATGTTTAATCCCACAGTGCGGACGAGCGATTCGAGTCTCCGGCATAAAATATACATAATATATGTCTGTAGAATCGAATTTTCGGCCCAAAATGATTACCATATTAATATAATTTAATAACGTTATCGTTTTATCTACACGCGAATATCTAATAAAATAATGATATACAGGTATCATAATATTATTATTGTTTGTTTGTTTTTTTTTCAACGCCCTTAGTACTGTTATTTGTTACATTACAACTTTACAACCGAATAATGAATAATACTGATTACTGGAAAATTCACTTTAAACGCATTCGACATCATACCTGCCTACGTATTTAATTAGTGTAATAGTTGTTATAAATTCATAGTACCTGCCTATATGATTGCATCGACAGAGTATAATGGTTATCAACGAACTGTATCTACATCTCAACGCGCTGCACATGGGACTATAATAAGTACGTTTTATTCATTTTTGCGTCTGATGAAGAATATTCATAATATTTTAATGTAACTATGGCCATGACGTCCTTTTATCGTCTAATTTGTATGTTTAAACAATACACACAAGCAGTTGAGTGCGTACAGAATTATGTTAGTTTTAGTTTTTAATTTGTATTTTTCCATATTTCATATCTGAAATACAACTATGGTTATGTCTAGTATAATCACGATGATTATCTCAATGGTAAATCGACGAAAAGATAAAATGCATAATACCTACATTTGAGTGAAAAGTCAAAGAGTGTTCTAACCACATAATATCATAATATGGCAGGAAATGTAATTGTTGAATAAATCAAACTTAATAAACAGTTATTTGAAATGAGTTTTTATAAAATACATAGGACATAAACCAAGTTCAGTGACTATATTATTGCGAGTTCACTATAGCCATTGATAATACCTACGATTTGCTTATTAAACTCGTTAAATTCGAAAAACACGTATCATTAAAATATATCAAACTAAATCACATGATACAAAGATGAAACAAAAAAAAACTAATTATTTGTTAAAATAATATTTTTTTATATATTAATTTCAGAATGTAGGTGCAACATAATAATCTACATATATATAAATGTATTATGTTTGTCCGTGTGTTTGTGTCCTTTATGTATTCCTAAACGGCTGGACCGATTTTGATGACATTTTTTGTGTGTGTTTAAGTAGTTACTAAGATGATTTCGATTCACAATATTGGAGCTAGTAGGTCCAACCCAGGAGGTCCTTAAACGGAGATTTTGAGATTCATTACATTTTGGGAAATGTTTGTTTATAAATGCGGGTTGTTATTGGTTATAGGAGAAATAATTAGTATAGAAATAGTATTTATTATTTTATTGGTTGCCATTAGTTAACTGTGTATATCAGGTGCAAGCTCGCATAAAATTGAATTTTCACACATTGCCCACCTGAGGCTGAGCTGCACTTGCTCCAGCGATTTACACCCAAAAGGAGTTGTTCAATCAAAGTTATTTTTTTTTATTTTTTGCGGGCAGCGAAGGGAGCTGGATCAGCAACAAGTACATAATATTTAAGTATGTGTTCTATAGAAATATCAAACAATCAAAAAAACATGGTTACAACTTAAAGTTCATCATAAGATATAAACTGCTTCTACATATATATATTGAAGTATATGCCTATTGGAATTCGGAAAATATCTTGGTCCCTCGATTGTGCCTATATAAGGCGTAGATGATTTTCTTAGGGGGGGGGGGGGAATACGAGAGACTCTATTGCGGATTTAGGAGACGTGTCTCGTATAACTTATTTGTGATATATATAACAATTTTTTTTAAATTATGCTATTATATGTATATTATTATTATATACCTTATATAATATAATCTATAGTATGCATATTTAAAATGAAATATTATATAAAATATGAAAACATCAAATGCGGCAGGTGAATGTATAGTAGGTTACGTGTCCCAAAAAAAGTAAATAAATATCTCTCGACCGTCCGAACGTGTGTTTTATCCTGGTTATAATATCAACAATAGTACTATAATATTATATATCCCTCATCATTGTGAAACTATTGTTTTTTTTTTTAAAAATATTTTCTTACACACAACACTGCGAAGAAATTAACAAGAGTCCCGCTAGGGTATAAGTCGATTGCGCCGTGACCTACATCCCCCTCGAAACAGTCATCACCGCCGACCACGCCGAGTACCTAACCCAACCTATGACGATATGTGGTATTTCAGGGAACGCGCGGTGATAACTATCTATACTGTATACATCGACGATGACGGTCATAACAATAACAATCGGTAATTTGCGATAACAGCATCGCGGCGGCAAGCTCGTCGTCGGTGCGACGAACATATTCTCATTCGCTGCAGCGGACGGTTTTCCGCTGCACGCGCCCGCCCTTTCGCGTCCGCAGCCGGAGGCGTTTATCGGCCCAGCACGGATGACCGGACACGTGAAACGAGCTATATTGCTGCTTCTGATGCTCCTAATCAATAAACGTCGTATATAATACGGTCTCTCTCTCTCTCTCTCTCTCTCGCTGGCCTTTCACGGTCGGCCGGGTCGTAAAGGGTTTTATTGTGTCGCATGACGCCGAATAATTGCAATAACGATGACGGTCGTCTATGTAATATACTAATATATATAAATATATATATATATATCTACGTCACATTGTTATAAACCGACGTGGTCCTGCAGGATAATAGTATGTATCCTTCAGCATCGCGCGAACGTCCCGCCGCCGAACGACCGCGACGACGATGACCGATAAAAAGCAGTTCGCGTGGCGGCGCATAGGCACCGCTCGTATTATTACTATCCATATATAATATTATATTGTGTGTGTCAGTATGATATAATGTGACGTCGAAGGAACACTGCAATACGATATAATATCGTATAGGTGCGTACCTCTATATATATATCCGGGCGCTATTCGACGGGAATCGATTTAATTTAATAACCTAACCGACCGGAAGACCAATACTCAATACTCAATACGCGTCATAACATATAATAATACAATATGATATTATGTATACGATATCACGCAAGTATTATAATAATGTAGTTAGGTACCTATATAATGCTATGCGCGCGTATCGAATGTACAGCCGTATTACATTGTACTGCACGGGCATAATAATAATAATAATAATAATAATATAGTCCAGCGCGGCAATAACACGCGCCACCAAACACACGACGTCAAGTACGACCGTCGGTGCAGTTGCAATTATTATTAAACTGCAGCAGGAGAATCATATATACATATATTGTACTTACACGTGTAGTACGTAAACTCATATATACATGTGTAAGGCCGCAAAGTCACGATAAAAGTCCCGACCGTTCTTTTAATATACGATATAGTTGGTCGCAGAATCGTCTCTCTCTCTCTCTGCATCTCTCACTCGCGCTCTCTCTATATAACGCTCGCATGGGTCGTTTACGAAAAAGTGTACAAAAAAAAAACGTGTTTTTCTCGGTTTGTGCGCACAACACATATTATTGCGGTGGGCACTATGGCAGCTAGGTTACCAGCTAGATACGAGCGCATATACACGTGTCGTATACCTATATATACCCGCTTTACGTCATTATTAAAAAACAAATCGTAAAAGAGTACTTGCACCGGCGGAAAGCTTTCAGGATAACCTCCCGTGTAGGTATATTTTCTTTTTTTTTCATACTAGGCTACGCGCACATCTGCACCGACGCGTTGTTCCTGTTGTTCGACGTATAGAGTTATTCGTATAGGTATACTTCGTGTGCTTAACACGCATATATTTTAATGAGCACCGAGCGTTTAGTTCATTTCGACAAGCATTTTGATCGACTACACTGCAGCTGCAGCATCATAGTTGTGAATGGAAAATCGTACAATAATTGTTGTTCGTATCAAGTGCGCTTAAATGCGAGATCTAGGAGTACCGACCTATGAATTATGATATAATATGAATATTCAATCAGGTGCGTCAGCTAATTTTTCCGTTTCGCGTTTGTCAAAGTTCATAATATTATATCATATTTTGGAAAAACAAAACTTTTTGTTCCAGTCTTGGTACATTTATTTAAAATGTAATATCTGCACTTTATACAATACTTATTTGTACCATGCGTGTACATGCCGATTTAACCATGATGTTTTAATATGACTATATGTACTACTCTCTCAAGAATAAATCTCTCTCTAAAATGTAAACACGCCTAATTTTTGTATCTGCGCGAATCCATTGTTTTTAACCGAATAATAAACAGCTAGTGCTACAATACCTGCAGCACCTAAAAGCTTAAATACAATCTGGTCACGATTATACAACAACAAAAGTTGTTTACTCGTCCTTTGAAGTGTAGGCATATTATAATTATACTCGAGATGAGTAACCCGAAAAACACACGAGTAGAATTTATTTTTTATGCCACTCGAGATTCGAGTTATCCGAGACTCGACTGTGATTTACAAATTTACAATGCGTCGATTACAATGTCGCGAGTCATATACTCATATACGTATAGGTACCCGCTATTAAAATATAGTATACTATACTGCGGCAGTGTGTCAATAACAATAATTAAGACTTAAGTCGAAAAAGATAATGTACGGGCACAATGAATACGGTTCAAACGATCGGACACGATATATTATTTTATACCATCGCTGACCTCGGGACATTTTTTTATTTGTTGTCGTTAATGACACGCACAAAGCGTTAGGGTCACGCTGAGCACGATAATAATATAATATTATTATTATATTGTATTATTGTATCGGATGAGATCTCGCGGACGAGCGCCGCACATACATGTACGCATAATATTTCTGTGTTCTTGAGCGCGGGCAATAATATTTAATGCGATGACATCGAGTCCCGCTAGCACACGTTTAATATTATTATTATTATTATTATTATTATGCATCGTGTACAGCATATCATAATAATATACACCCGACGGATGATTAATAATCGACTAATATTCCCGATCACCCACACGTACCCGTGCCGGCCACGAACGCACGGCAACGGGATAACAATATCATAAACATATAATATGTTTTATATACCTAGGTATACAATATAATACGCAATATCATATACCTACTTACACGGAGTGGGAAAAGTTAAGACCCGTACGCCGTCGTGGGACGTACGTTAATTGTTTAATGCCAAGTCACTCTCGGGGCGCGCGCGTATATTATATATATATATATTAATAATCACAGCGTATTATATTATTATATATATATAGGACTCGGAGATGATTTTTTTTTTTTTACATTAAAGGAAAACGCCATTTTTCTCGCGTCTCATCAATCAAACGGCCTGACCCGACGGACCGGCAAAAAATAAAAAACACCTCAGCTCTCTTGTCGACGACCAGAGCCATATCCTCTCGATTGCTGCACGACCGTCTTGGATGGCTGCAGCAACGGGTGGGAGCGAGGATCATCTCGTATATATATAATGTTATTCCGGTAGATTATTATTTTCACCGCCCGTCCTGCACCCCCGACGGTATCGGAAAACGTTTATCGCCAAAGTATTATAGGCTTGAAAGCCACTGCGATAAGGCCGTTGAACGACCGTCAATTACGCGCGGCTGAGCACGAATGAGTCGGCCCGTAAATTCAGGGACCCCAAAATCGAATATAGGTCTTACATAGGCGGCGGCGGTGACGATATACCCAGGAAATATGGACCAGGTCTTGTCGCGGCGAACGTTTTTGGTTTTAGACGAATTACGATGATTTTACGACGTCGTGTTATTTACATCGGTGCGAGTGATACCTATAATAATACGACACGTATCGTATTCTCTACGTCGCAGGAGTTTTTGTCGGCTAAATGTTTAATATGGTTATAGGCGAATTTAATTTAATATCGAATAATAATATTATATGTTATTGGCATACCCACATATTCTGATATTTTGTAGACAACGTTTGATGGGGATGAGCGCACCATGTTGTATAGATAGGTAGGTACCTACGTAAATATTATAAAACGTGGCATGTGCTTAAGAGTATAAAGGTGCCTAACACAGCTACACAAAATAACACGTGGCTGATTATTATAATAATACGTTATAAATAATTTAAATGAAAATTTATTTGCAAATTTGTTTAGATGATTTAAAATTTAAATCGATTTTTAACTCATCGTTACGTATATAGCAATGAAAACACGCTACATTAAAATATTATAGTAGTTATATTATCGAAAACTTTCAATAACTGTTTTATTCACTTTTCCTGACACAATAAGCTATAAGCGTCGGTGCTGGAAAATTGCCAATATTATCTCACGAAACTCGTGTACTGTTGTGTAAGACAGATATAATGGAAAGTTTCAAAAATTATTTTCGATAAACAAATTTAATCAAAAGAAATTTACTAATAACAACTGCAGCAGTATAGTTACATAATAACGACGTTGTTCATTGTAAGTAATAATAAACCGATTTGGCAGTTATTAAATTCGCAATAAGACACAATTGCAGGACAGTCGTTGGTTACTGTTAATTTATTGCAATTTTACCAAAGAGTGACGACGTTATATACCTAAGCTGTTTTTCAATAAAAACGTTTTTTACCCATTGTGTTCGTCTGTCCCTTATAGAGTTGATATTATACGTTATTTGTTCATCCAATGAAAATAAATAATTATAAAACGCTACAGTGCGTGTCGTAGGGTAAAATATTAATTTTTTTCATTTTTAATTTAAAAATATAAAACTCCATTGTATATTATATTATTACGGAATACACGCGGAACATTCGAAAACGATTTCGTACAAGTGGATTAGATGGCAAAAGGCACTTATAAATAATATAGTAAAATATAATATACTATTCAGTTATAATCCCCGTCGAAGGATAAAAGTATATAATATTACATACAGGTATTAGCTGTAATGATATGATATTATATAACGTTACCGACTAGGGGACGTCGTTAATCGGATGAATAGAAACGGGAAAAATCTTCAAAATGCACTAAACTGCCGGCGAAAACCAACAACAAACGAAAAAAAAAAAAACGATACCTACCTATATAATATAGCGTTGTATAAACGAAAAGGCAAAAAAAAAAAATACGAACACTATAACATGACATGTTATATTATTATACTTGGCAACCTGCACGCGAAAGTCGGCCTGCCGGTTTAAAATAATTCGACGATAATGACGACGACAATAACGGCAACGCGATCGTATTAACAACAATAAGACGATATTGTTGATGGACAATTATGTTTGTGATGAGTAATAAGACAATCGAGCGATAGTGTCGGGTACGACGAAGTATATCGTGAAGCCGCCGCCACCGCCACTCGTTCACGCGTCGATTGTTTCGGAAACGAGACGGGTGTGTTTTTGTCCGTCCCGAAGGAACGCTAATTTGGCGGCTCGCAAATGGGGTGCGAAACGACGACTGTTCGGGCCACCCCCGCCGCCGCGGGGTCGTATATTACTGTACACGACCCTGGATATATTATCCAGCCGGATGACGTGCCTACGTGTGCACCGCAGCTGGAAAACATTAGCGCAGAGTATTATTATTATATTATTATATTATTAGGCCCGGTGGCGGCGGCAGAGTCCTGCGGCACAGACGTGTCGTGGCGGTGCGGGTTTCGTGCGAGTAATTATCACCAGTAATATTCAGACGGACTAATTATTATTTACTGGCAGCCGACGTATAAGATATTATTACACGTTGCAGTGCGGTATATAGCTGGCGACCGGCTATACCTATGTACCCTATGTACCTATAGGAAGCGACTCGCTTATTATTATGTAGTAATATGACAAGACGTATGAATTTATAAACGCGTGTGCGCGCGGGGCAAGCGGCCCCCGAAATAGGGTCGCCCGTACGCGCGATATTATAATATATTATATTTTAGAGGGATTTCCCCCCCCCCCCCTCCGGGGCTCATTTTCTAAGCTCGCAGCACACCCGGTCGTCCTCCCGCAGCGCCGTTATAATAAATTATTATTATAATATATATTGCGCGTACGTTTAAGCAGTCGTCGTCCGGCCCTGCAGCAGTCGTAAATCCGCTGCACTCGGGCTAAGACTGCGCGTCGACTAAGCACGCTCGTTTGCCCACAGTGCGATGACATCCCGTCAAAATAATATAAATATATATTATTGTGTTCACACCGTATAGTCGTAGGTATTACGTGCGTATGCGATTTGGCTTGCACGTGGTCCCCTCGGAAGAGAGTAAAAATATAATATTATAATTACAAACCGTTATGGCTGCGGCGCGTCTTTGCCACGTTGTAATAATTATAATTATTATTTTACACCAAGTGTAATACATGTAAACGAGACATAAATCTTGGCCTGGAGACGCGTATATATTATGATATACCTATCTATATTTAACGATTTTGACGTACACAAGTTTCGCCGACCGTGTCAATTAGAAATTATAACCGTCGACAGATTTTAGGTTTAAACTTGTCAATCAAATCGTAGAACTGCAGCATACGTTTAATATAGGTAACCCGACCACTACGTCTACTTCGGATTGATCACATCGTCTTCAACGGTATAAAAACAATGTGTAAAAAAAGAATGTCAACCAATGATACAATGTAACATTTTCAAAACGTTATAATAATATATCGTAGTACACTATGACACGCGTATTATGTACCTATATACTTAAAAATATATTTATTCTAGCCAAATAATAGGTAACTAAAATATTATGTAGGTATCAAAATATTATAATACTATCATATTGTATTAAATGTAATGGTGGCCGACGAAACGTATTAAAAGTGTATTTATACAATAATGACTGGATAAGTTACATAACATATGAATTATTATATATTAAAACGGTGTGCTATGGACTAAAAAAAAAGGAAATTGTAATTAAATACAATATTATTGTTATTATGATGATAATTTATTGAACTGTAAATAAAACACACCTGTGAACTTTTAACTGTATAAATAAGTATATAACATAATTTCGTTTATAATAATATTTATGTCCGCATTTCATGACGTAGCGTCAATATACAGGTGTTAATTTTCTTTTAACACTATATTTATTGTAGAATCTTATAATGAGTAGAGATTTTTATTGCAACTTTTATCAACCCTTTTCGAACTGAAGGTTTTTATAGTATTATAAAAAAAAAAATCAAATGGCTCGCAAAGTTATGTTGCATAAATTATGAATGTTTATAATTTTATACTTTTAACAAGGAATGCGAAGTAAAATATGGTATGAGCTTTTAAAATGTACAATTTTTTTTTTTTTTGAACATGTTCTTTCGGTAATTAAACCGAAAAAGCACTCTTTGTACGTATTTAATGGTGGAAAATATAAAATAATAATAAACGATGACTGTTAAAAGAACGTGTAAAGTACACCGTAAGCTGAAAAAAAAATGTTGCTCGCTGTATAAACGAATTAAGCTGTTTTTTTTCCATCGTATAATACTTTCGTGGTATTACACACCTAAGCTTCCGGTTTTGAAAATGTTTTTAATGAATAATTTGTAAAGTATGAAAAAAAAATAATAATAATATATAAAAATGGCCGCTTAACAACAATATACCTACCAGAATTGTTGTAGTTTATTTTATATGCGTTGACTAAAACCAGTAAGACCCATCTTACTTATTTTAAATTTAAACAACAATTACTTCTAAGCACTGCTAAACTTGTTTAAAAACCAGGACGCAGAAAAATGTAAACTTTCATATATTTCAATAATTGGTAAAATTATTAAAAAAAAAAAAAAATATTTGTCTTTGGCCTTAATTTGTAGGTAACATTTTTTTTTATCCGATTTGTTTTGGCAGTATATTAAAAAAAAAAAAAAAACGTTCTAGAAAATTGTATTTATTTAAAAAATAACATACAATTTAATAAAACTTATTTTAATCATTAAAATATCTCTATATTTTCAATATAGAGTCAACATTTTTGTAAAAGCGCGAAATAGTTAAGACGTCATTAATTTAATTTATCCGGCTGGACTTAGGTCAGACGAAAACGTTTAATAAATAGTCTCTATTAAATTTCTAAGCTATATTTACTCGTTCTTCGCACTGTTCATTCTCGCTCCACGTAGTCGAGGTTCGTGATTGCTTACATATATATTTTAATATCCACTATTTTGTTAAGATTCAGTTGGGAGTATAATGTTTTTTTCCGCTACATCACTACAGATTTGTACACCCGAGTTTAGGGTCAAACCGGGCTTATTAGAAGTACCTATATTGTTTTATTGCACTAGACTAGACTGAACTTTCAAAACATGCTCTTCTAGTATTTATTTTTAAACGATTAAAATAAAAGAAATATTTATAATGATATTAAATTTTTATTTAAATAACATGTTATAAATAAATATTTGTTTCGGTAATTCAGTTATGTAATAGTCAATATTAAATATTTATGAAAGTACAATAGTTATTATGTACACAATACAGTTGCTTTAAAAAAGTACTCAATGTGGTATCAGTTAAAGTGTAGGTATGTTGACAACCACTAAATAACAAAAATGGAGAACTGCAATACTGCATATTAGTTTGTATACAGAATTACTCACCAAACATGATCACCCTCTTTGTTTCTTCAATTATGCAGTTATTCAAAATCTGATTTTGCTATTTATTATAAATTCTTAAGATACTTTTTACTACTTTAGGTGTGTACGCTGTGGAGATACAAGCTTTTGTTTTTCAAATGATAACGCCTCTAATCAACCGTATATTACACAATGTATAATTTTTCTGAAATTTTTCACGCATCATAATCAAAATGTATACAATAGGTAGTAGTTTTTGAGTTATTTAACTATATGTTCTAAGGATAAAAGGTCCATGTCACGGGATTATACGTTATTGGAGGTACAGTGATTTGAAATTTTACTAATAAATATTAATCCATCGATATTAATAATTTGTTAAAATGGCCCCAGTATAATAAATACTAGATACATTTTTACTTCTAATCTATATTTATGTAAATATATTTTTAAGAACTATCATTCTTTGTACAAACATTTTAATAACTTAGAAACTGCACTTTGGTGCCTAAATCAACATTTTCAAAAAAATTATGCACTAAATAATTTACAATAAAAAAGAGGGGTTCTCATTTGAAAAAATTGAAGAATTTGAAGTCTCAAGTCTTTGAGTATAAAATTTAAAAATACAATAAAAAAAATTATGAGAAAATTGCTGTAAAATTAAACTCTAATCGCTCTATATATTCTAACAAAAAAGTTGAAATCATACTTAAAATCAAAGCCACGGTGTTGTATTTTTAGTTATTATTTGATAATTATATCGTTTCGAAATTAAATTATTAATACATTTTTAGTTGCTCAAAAAAAGTTAACATAAGTATATTAATAAAATAAGAGGTATAGACATTTTTTTACGTGCAATTTCGAACTTATTGAAATGGATAATATATTATATATTATTTTTAGCTTAAATTGTTTTTATTACTGCATGAACAAAAAAAAATTGTTTTTTTCAATAACTTTGTGTGATTTACGATATAAAGGTGTTGGGTTGAGATTTTCAGTGGGTGACGTGTAAAGAAGCTCATCTAAAAGGCATATCTTAAAGGCACTTTGAGAGTAAAAGAATATTAATTTTTGTTGAATATAATAAATTTGTTACATTGAACTAACATGCAGACATACGATTAGTTATGTAAAATTTGTTTTGAAAACTTTTGGGAATTTTTTACTTAGTGATTTAGTAGTAGGTAATATTAATATAAATAGCAAAAATAATGCAAAATTCAAAATTTTTTATGGACACATTCATCGTTATCTAGAGTAGGTATTAGGGACAATTGGAGTAGGACAAGGTACTGTATAATTAGTTTACCATTAAATAATTGAGCAATTTCTCTATCAACATAATTTAATAAATAATAACGTAAGTATTATTGTACTCTTATCAAATTTGAACAGTAAACGTATAGACACAAATAATGTATGTACACAAACAACAAAATTGCTATCGAAATTTAACGGTTGAAATATTCGGTTCCTAAAATTTATTACTAAAAATAATACAAGAGTAATATACGTTTTTTTTTTGTTACATAATACTTTGTATAATGCGTGCACCGTAAGAGGACATAACTTTTTATAAATCAATATTTGTACTATTTAGTATTTCAGTTATTAAGTCAATATAATATTATTATGAATGTAAAAATAGGTACTCAATATAGTTGCTTTAAAAAAATACTCAACGTGGTATCAGTTTATGTGTAAGTTGAGGACCACTAAATAACAAAATTGTCTAATTACATCATACTATTTTATATACATACATATATTATAAATATGTAAAAATGTTGTGTATCATTGAAATCAAAGTCCAAACCATGTAAACTATATTATTATTTTTCTCTATTTTGCACATTTATATGAGTAGCTGTAACTGGAAACTCTGATCGCTCTGTATATTTCAAACAAAAAGTTAAAAACCATACTTAAAGTCCACAATGTGTGAAGTTGGTTAACTATTTAATTGACAATTATATCGTTTAGAAATTAAATTATCAATAAAATGTCTGTTGCACAAACAAAAATGTGAATAAACAGATAACGGCTATACTATATATCAGTAATGGTTGTATACTACTACGAGTATGATTATTAATCAACCTGTTGTTTGTTATAGAGTACAGCGAACTTGTAACGCGTGTAGAAAAAAAAACTAGAGAAATATAACTTCTTGAATGTTGTGTTGTATATTATTAATAATAAGTTATTAGTAAGTTTTTGTCTGTTAATAGTGAATCATGCATTGGATTGGTGTATGTTGTTTTTGGTCATTATTTATTTCCGTTTTGTCCGATACTCATAATTCGGTAAGTCCCATTTATTTACATAAATTCACTAACACATATTATATCATCGAAATCCGCAGTGTAAGTTTAATCATTTATAATTCAATTGAATGTATTGATTTCATATTTTGTAGACAAACAAAAGGACGTTTATTGTAGATTACGAAAAAAACGAATTCCTAAAAGACGGAGAAGTGTTCCGATTCGTTTCTGGGGATTTGCACTATTTTCGAATTCCTAAACCTTATTGGAAAGACAGAATTCAAAAAATAAAAGCCGCTGGATTAAATGCTATAACAACGTGAGTGTTTATAAAATGTAACGTTACCTATTATATAGTTTTGAATAATGAAGTTAAATGAAACAACAACATCAACGTCATATTTTAGAAAAACATTTTATGGTATAGGCTGGGTTATTTTTTAGTATTTAAATTTTGTTGGACATAAATGTTGGATTCCAGTTTTTCTTATATCTTTTGTATATTGTGGTTTTCACTTTTCCGAGAAGTATGTATACTGTATCTGATGATAACATTGCATATCTTTTAGTTTATAATTATCTTCAAGATTTAATAAATATAAAATTGTTAAGATTGAATTAAGTTACAACGTCATTATAATACATTTATAGACTAATATACACAGAAAAATGTGTACAATTATAACTACTTAAAAATTAGTAATAATGGTATGAAAGCTATAAAAAAACACAAGAAACATAATCATTAGTTTTTATAGTTGGTACCTAGATATTGCCTACAAAATACCTATAAGTAAGAGTAAATATAAAAAACAATAAAGAAGATCCTAGATTTCATACAACTACGATAAACAAGTTTCAAAGAGTGTAATTATTTATTTTTTTACTCTATTACAAAATGTAATAATTTGTGTTTATACCTATATAGTATATATAATATATACTAAGGTTGTTAACAATTCGCAAAAGGATAATTTACCAGTTCCCACATAATTAATATAAAATATATAAAATGGGAAACAAATTAAATCTAATTAGAAAAACATATTGTTATATTATAATTGTGACCAAATTATACTACTTATAGTTATGTAGAATGGAGCTTACACGAACCATTCCCTGGAACATATAATTTCGAAGGGATGGCTGACTTGGAGTATTTCATAAAATTGATCAAAGACGAAGGCATGTACCTGCTTTTGAGGCCCGGTCCATACATATGTGCTGAACGTGATTTCGTAAGTTTAGTTGTAATATTCATTCGGTACTTATATTGTAAAAAGATATACTATACAGGTAGTATTCATTTTTAGGGAGGATTTCCATATTGGTTATTGAACGTTACGCCTAAGGGAAGCTTGAGGACTAATGATTCGAGTATGTATAAGAAAACACGTCTTATATTATCGAACAAAATTAAGTATACTATTTCATACATAATATATTATGTATAAAGCAATTCAAATTTAAAATTGTACATTAAACATAAATTCATGATTTATGGTCTAAAATATAAAAATAAAATAGACATCATAATTTGATATCATACATATAATACAAATTGAATCAATTCATAGTAAACTCATATTTTGCTAAATTGATATTATATTAGGTATAGGTATCGGCTTTTTTTATCGTGTGGGTTATACTGTCTAAAATTTAAAAAATTTCATTTTAGCTTATAAAAAATATGTTTCGCAATGGTTTAGTGTGCTTATGCCGAAAATGCAACCACATTTGTACGGAAACGGTGGAAATATCATAATGGTTCAGGTGATAAAACCAAATTATATTTTAAAATAGGTATTGCAATTTTAAAAGTATCTTGAACGCAATACTAAATATATAATCTCTACGAATATCGTATTTACATATTTTAATTTTTAATTGATTTCACACAGGTGGAGAATGAATATGGGAGTTTCTACGCCTGCGATTTAGAATACAAACTGTGGTTACGTGATTTATTTAAAGGCTACGTAGAAGATAAAGCTCTACTCTATACAATTGATATATGTAACCAGTCAAATTTTGACTGTGGCCCTATTCCGGAAGTGTACGCGACAGTTGATTTCGGCATTTCACTAAACGGTTAGTATAGAAGGGTAGTTGGGTTAAGTCTTTGCTACCATTTGTACTTTAAGTACTATAATTTAAAACAGATTTTAATGAATTTTTTTATTAATTTAATGGCGCATTATTTTAGCTTCCAAATGTTTTGACTTTATGAAAAACTTTCAAAAAGGCGGGCCACCTGTCAACTCGGAGTTTTATCCAGGTTGGTTGGCTCATTGGCAGGAACCACATCCTAAAGTTAGTTCGGCCTATGTTGTGAAGCAAATGAAATCAATGCTATCATTGAACGCATCGTTTAGTTTTTATATGTTCCACGGTGGAACGAATTTTGGATTTACGTCTGGCGCCAACACAAACGACTCCGACCCAAATATTGGATATATACCTCAGTTAACATCATACGACTATGATGCTCCGTTGACCGAAGCTGGTGACCTAACTAAAAAATATTTCAAGATTAAACAGACGCAAGAGAATGCCGTGAGTCTCTATAGTTTTCACTTTTACGGTTACATATGAAAGTCGAAAATTTAAAAAATTTTTTTTTTTTAGAAACACCTCGGTTTGTTATTAGAGTATATCGGTGATATATCACCGATTCCAATGCTTAAAGCTGCCTATGGCACATTTTACTTACAACCTTTGGTTAGTTTATTTGATAATGTTACTCATCTGATCAAACCAGTGATAAGCGTTAAACCGTTAACGTTTGAAGGTATGGATATCAACACTGGATTCGTAATGTACGAAACAATATTACTAAATGAATTCCACAACCCAGTGAATCTAACCGTGAACTGTGTAAGAGATCGAGCAATCATATACGTAGATCAAGTAAATCACATCCGTCCACAGGTAATATTATCGGTGTTCTAATAATATTTAAATATTTCAGGTACAAGTTGGCACCATGAATCGATTAAAAGGAAACACGACTATATTTTTAAACATAACAAAACATACTGCTCCAAAACTGAGTATTTTGATCGAGAACCAAGGAAGGATCAACTACGGAGATTTCATTGAAGACAGAAAGGTCGACTGATGAATAATACCTAAATAATATTTTATTTTCAATTGAATTTTGTTTAAAAAATATATTATCAGAAAACATTAATGTAATAATATTGTTCTGTCCAGGGAATTTTGGGTCATGTACTAATTAACAACGTAGAAGTGGGACCTTGGAAGATGATTGCACACCCTCTAAATGAAACGTCTTGGCTTTCTTCAATCAAACCAGTGGAAAATGTCCAAGTACCGGCGTTTTATAGAACACAGTTCACTTTGCCAGAGAACTATACGAGTACCTTAGATACTTATCTGGATACTTCAGGTTGGACTAAGGTGTGTATTCTGATTTTGTTTGTTCGTTCGTTTGTTTGTTTTTATCATTTATTTTTTTTTTACTTTTATCCGTTGATATGCACTCATATCATACAAGCTATCTTTAATAGTTCTTATTTTCACAGGGAGTGGCGTTTTTAAATGATGTGAATCTGGGTCGATATTGGCCACTCGCCGGACCACAGTTTACACTCTACGTACCTGCTACTTTTCTAAAACCACCGCCCGCTGTCAATACACTTGTCATGTTTGAACTTGAAAGTGCGCCTCAAGACTTGTCGATTAAGTTTGTAGACGAGCCGATTATCAATGGTCCTATAAACACATAGGTTAAAATACATATTATGCTGTACAATACTAATTATTTATTTAAAATACAACGTTGATGACTTTTTCTTGCTTACAACATAAGTGTATTTTAATAGTAATGAACAATTATTAATTTTTGTCAACAAACTCATTTTTACGGGTAGATTGATTTATGGATATAGAATTACGGAAGGTATAATAATGTATTAGTTGAATAAATTAAAAGCAATTTCAATTATTTTAACTATCCAAATGTTTCTGTTATAATTTTTTTAAAAAGTGTACGATATAATAAATTACAATGAATAATTCGAAGACTTAAGTACAACTACCAGAAATTTCCATAATATTATGAAAATGTTCAGTGCGGCCATTTCAAAATTTGTTTTCCCATTTATTCCTCCAGAAGATAGTTTATGGAATGTATGATAACCCAAAAGAAAATAATCAGAATTTTATCATGATTGTCGTACGAGCAATATAAAGATGTTTCTTCCATAAATTTTTTTTGAAAATTCATGAATTTTTGAAATCATTGAAGTTAATTTCGGAAGTATTCGGAAATGTCTTGTCGTTTCACCCACGTCACAGTTATGAAAACCAAATCACAATTTGAAGTAAATCTTGGTGTAAGCAATTTATATGGTTATAGTAGTTTGAAATATTATACAAAATGTTCAAAACATTTGGAAACGCTTTAATTATAGGTATAGGTATAGGTATAGGTATACCTACACACTGTTTGCATATTTTTATACCCACATACAGCGATAACAGACAACACTGTTGCACATTTATTATTTAAATCACCTCATTAATTATTATATCATATTATCTTGTATCAGTCCTAAAATCTAAATCCTAATAATAATTATAATTTAACGAACTTTTCCAAACTTTTTAAACACCCGCCTGTATAGGCACATACTACATTTCATACCTATCAATAAATTGAGAAAATTATGAGATATTAAGTATTAAAAACATCGTGTTAATAATATGATAAACATAAATAATTATAACGCTATTTTCACAAATAATATTATAAACATAATAAAGCATGTATCTCATGGTTCTACTCTATTATATCACTATATAAATAAAGGCAATTAAGTGCGTCCAAATGGCATAAACTATAAAAGCTAGGTTATCATGTACTAATGGTACTATACGGAGGAACTAAGATAAATTAATCTCATATATTAGTACGAGGTACTTAAATATGGACATAGACATACTTATGGTTAGATTCAAATTAATAGGTTGAACTGCAGTTATTATATTGTGTTCAACATATATTTTGTTCAAAGTTATAAATTGGTTATCATGTTAAAATAAATACATTCATCTATTAATCAAAAAGTAGACATATATTGTGATACAAGAAACTAGTCCATACTTTTATTCATTATTAGTAATTATTAATAAATTGATTTATTTATGTAATGTGCGTGCATTTACGTCATATTGGATTAGAACTAATTTGTTTTATTAAAAAAAAAAATAAATAAATTGATAATGCTCAAACATTAAAATGAACTATACTAGCAAATAGTGTTTTTAATAAAAAATATTAGTGTATCTATAGCAACTGTTGTAGATAATAAAAAAGGGTTGAAGTAATAAATTACGAATAACGTTTCATATTATTATACTTTTTTTTAAAATTAATTTTGATTATTGAAAATATGTATCAAATTAATATTCATTTCAAAGCAACATATTATGATGATAATGCAACGTTTTTGGAATAGAAATCAGACACGTTCATTTTTGTAAAAATAAATGTTATGCGTAAGTCTTTGCACTGTGCGTATCCCGTACTGTTTTTATTTTTTTTTCACAACGGTATATTATAATAAGTTGTTTAGTTGATATTTAATAATTTTTTAAAGTATTAAACTAAAATTAATAAATTCTTGAGTATTAAGATATATATTATAGAGGTGGTTCACACAAACTTTATGATGACCAACTGCAAGTGACGAGAGATCGGCACGTTAAAATTCAAAGAAATCAAATAAATCATCGATCGCTTTTTGAAAATATTTGCAGTTTTACACGATATTATCTTACCTAATCATCGGCATCACAGTAAGCGTTTCCATCTTCAAATTGTTTTTCTTTAGCTACCTTATAATATTAGCAGCACAATTTACTTATTTATAATTTGCATAAATATTTGATACCAATAATATATTATGTGTGTGCTTCAGTAAAGCAATGAAGTATTGTTGAAGTAAGTATAATTACTCCTGTAGGTTATACCGGATGAGTGTTGCGCACAGTAATTCAATAATAACTATTACCATCGTCACTGCTTAAATCATTTCCACTAAAAGCACAAGTTGGTCAAAGGGAAGATTAAGCACGAGCATAATATATATAGAACACTATAAAGTATATATATATATGTGTGTGATGTGTGTGTGTGTGTGCGTGCGCATATAGTTAATAATTTAATCTCAGATGTTTAGAGTTATCTATGATTTAGAAACGTTTGACGTGGTTTAACTTTGACTCATCCGCCCTAACGAATACCGTCTGTCGTATCTACCTGCCGTGTAATATGGTTATGGACACTAATGAAACGACAGCGTCATTGTTAATTAGGCAGTCAAAATCAAAACAGCGAATGAATTCGTTTGCCAGCTTCGTCTGCCAAAAATATCCCGCACAAAAAGTAGATGTTCGACATTTATTGGAATTCGTAAAAAAGTCATCGACAGTCTTCATCGCTTTTCAGTATGCGAGTGGACTTAAATAAAACAATATTATAATAATAACAATGCGGTAAAGTCGTTGTACAATAAAAATGCATATTGGCTTCGATTTCGTCACTCGAAACGGTACTATACTCATCTCACTTAGACAATAGTAATTATTACATTCAAAATATCGTCACACGTCGGTATTCACGATTCGTCTTACACCACCTCTCGGCTCTCACTCTAGAGTCTACGATATTGATGACACAATGTCTCATCAAACATAGTAATACGATATTGTATAGGTATACGACCTTTGCGAATAACATGCGATCCGAGCAAGTTATAAATTCGATTATTTTGGATTGTAATATTTTTTTTTTCGTTTTCGCCGAATTCGCGTTTTTTTCGGACGTCCTACGCGCGACGACGGCGGCGGCGGCGGTAAAAAAGACATTTGCCGCCAACGAAAAAAACTCGAGAATTTAACATTGTCCTCTGTGCGCTCGCCGCTCGTTCATAATATATCGTATTATACATAGGTATAGTGTCTGTACAATATAATATGTCCGACGCCATTATTAACGCATAATAATACGACGGACGTTTATATGTATACCGTCGCTGCATATCCACAAGTATAAGTAGGTACACGACGTATTATATAGGTACGTATGACCATATTATTATTATTATTATTTTTGTGCACGTGTGTGGCAATCTTGTAAATAATAAAAAAAAAAATGTTTATACACAATACACGATATTGTCGGGACCGGGTTCGACGAGACGGTTGATTAATGGTCTTAACGCGGCGGCGTCGCGCGCGATTACTAAAAGTCGCGTACGATAATAATAAATTATAATTTATCGCTCGTCCCGCAGTCGCACCGACGCGTCTCCGTCCAACGTTCGCGTCGTCGTTCGGTCATCTGTCCGTTCCGTGACAATAACAACGACACCCAAGTCCTACGCGACCCTAACGATATTGAAGAATGACATGATAAACAATATACGCATATTATACTAATACAATACAAGCCATCACTTTTTTATTGGTATTGTGTAGAAAAATCCTCAGTAAACAACACCGATGGTAAAAAATTCGATACGAAGGATCCGATTTAACTGCGCAGATACTCCGTAAAATTAGTTTCCTACAATAATTATTAACCGTATATTAACTCGAAATCGATGCGTACTTACAACCGGAATCTTATAGATGAATAATATATTATATTTCGAAAAAAAATTCAAAATGGGGAAAACTGCGTAGTCACATAATAATAATTATATATGAAACGAACGAAATTGTTTAACGATCGGTTGAGTAATGTGTAGTGTGTCGTTTTTCGTGCTATGTCGTCTGCAGTTAATTTTTTTACGTGATAAGTATATATTAATAAAATAAAAAATATAGATATTTTTTATCGAACTTATTGAGTGGACAGTAATATTAAATTATATACCTATTACGTTCAACTTAAATTATTTTTTATTTCACGACCTATAAAATAATTATTTCTATTTTTACAATAAGTGCGTGTGTGCTTTACGATAGGTGTTGGATCGAGATTGTGGGTGGGTGTCGTGTGAATATATTGAAGGCGTGGGTAAAACAAATGTATAATATATAATTTTTTTCTTTCAATAATTCGTTACCCGAACACGACTCTTGCAGATACGTATTATAATTATGATTAATTATGTAAAAAGTTTTTTTAAGTTTTAAATATTTTTTTCTTATGTACAACATGCGACGTACGTATACGCTAAACTAATAGCTATTATAGTTACCTCAACCTAATATTATAATATGATTCTTTTGTATATATTTTTTTTATATTTAACGACGTATAGTCAAATAATACAAACGTTACACGCATGACATTAAAACGCGCTTTTAGTCTTCTTTTATTTGATGAAATGTTCAACTCATTGTCCCGGAATCAAACGTATGTACTGTATACGTCGCACTTAGTTCACGTGGAAGTGGATAGTAATAATTACAATAATATACGACGTGACGTGTCGAATGTATATCATAATATGGGACATGTTGCCTGTTGGCCACTCGTCTCCGGAACTCTCGGACGACCGACGGTATTATCATGTTGTTGACGTCACTATATTAAAGTAATACTACGCAGGTACGACAAAGAAGTCAATCCCGCCGAAAAGTCTATAGTTCCGGCCGAGGTGACTTAATAGAGGCGAGACGGGCGAAAGTCCGTTTTCAATTAATATTTTCTCTCCGATCATCGCGACGACCGCGCTCGTGCGATACGATGCTTACTGCGGGTATAATATTATAACAATATAGACGTGCGATAAAATAATAATATATTTTATAGTAATATCATAACGTCTCGCGGTCGCCTCGGCCGCCGTCGGGAAAATCGTTGCATTGTTGTGTCGGCGTATTATCGGATCGGAATCCGATTATTATTGTTATGGTCTCTCACGACAGCGACAGGTCGTCGTATCCGCGAAGCGTGCCGTTCGTTTTCGGCGCGACACGTCGCACGTATTATACACCAGCCGTAATACCTATACCTAGGTATATAATATTACTATAACGTAGGTACCTACAACCGCAGTCGCGACGCGGTTAACCTCCGACCGCGGCGACGGCGAGAGCTGCAGAACGCGCAGGAAAGAGATGGCTGAACATCGTAAAATATATATCGCCCGCCGTCGGTCGGGTCGCCGTTTCCCCGGTGACGACGAGAGAGCGCCGGAGATGGCCGATATCCGTTTTGGCTATCCGTCTCATCGGATAGACGACGTCGTCCGGAAGAGGAGAAACCTCATAAGGAACCTCTGCACAATATGACGTACTGTACCTACCAATTATTATTATATTAGAAAACGATAATGGTATGCGCCCAGTCATCTCCGAGACCTTTTCGCGTCGACCTCTGTATATTATATACCTAACCTATGCATAATATCGATGACACGACGACGATCTGGCAGAACAACCAACAATATCATATCATCATCGTTGCCGCCGTGGCGATATGCCATCGACGCAATAATATTGCAACCCTGCGAGGCTCGCGTGACTTGTAGCTCTTAAAAATTTAGTTATGAGCCGAATGATGACGTTATAATATTATATGAGACGATGTTAAAAAAAAATGAATATTCGTTGATTTGTAATTTTTTTAATAATAAGCAAGTATAATAAATTGTTTTCAAACGTTTAAACCAATTAATATAAATAATAATAACAAAATATTTTTGAAAAAAACGACCCGTTAGGAAAGTCAAATCTATAATGTGCTTAGGTAAACCGATAAAGTAGTTTGTTTTCGGAAATATAAGCGAAAGTATAGGTACCTAAGATAGTTCTAAAACCAACGAAATATTACGTAAAAATACACAGTAAACTGCATTTTAATCATTTCAAAAATCATCGAAATTTAAGTCTTATCGGCTGACACAAAACTTCCAGTCTGCAAGGCTTGGACGTTGGATTAAAATTTAATTTCTAAAGTGAGATTACAATCGTTTTGTAGTTCAACGAGGATTAAAGAAATATAGATATTTTAACGTATAGTTATGAGTATGGTAACATGTTACATAATATTATATTGCTTATTGACATTTAGGACTTCAGGAGTGATCGAAAAATCGAAAAATTGAACCCCTCCCCTCCCTCTTTTTTCATTCTTAGATTCGAGACCTGATTGCAGATTTGCCATGCAATATACTTCCGAATAATACGCTATAATAATAATGCAACGAATGTCTGTCGAACTCTTCGGTTATTGTTGCGGTTCCTCCCGCACACCTGCGTGGTACTTTAATCGAATAATTGCGTGTTGAAAATAACAGACCACTGTATAGTTACATCTGATACTAATCTCGTCGCATGTTTAGAAACTCGAATAGCAGTCAAAAAATTTTCTTGGTCGTCTTAAAAACATCGTCTATTTTTAGAAATTCTACCAACCAGTTAAAAGTTTTTGGCAAATATTGACAAGGGAAACATTTTTACCGAGCAACATTCAACGCTTCCGGCAATCATGAGAGTTTTGCATATTATAATATACTATGTAGGTCAGGTACAAACATGTAAGGCCCAACTACATCTATATATAGGCAGAGTCCAAAAAGAATACCGGGGCTGGTAAATTACAAGGGTGCCACCGTTCTTTATACCCTTTGTGACATTTAAATGTCAAAGACATGCACATGCACTCTTATATTATAATAATAATATATACTTTGATCGGTTCTCAAAGCACGGTGTAGGCGTACCTATTCATGTAGCGCGGATTCCTAATTTAGAATTCTATGATGGGTATAATAATTATAGAATATTGAGTTATAAGAACAATAACGAGCATATAAAAGTCAGTTTAGCGATCTACGTTTATGACATTGTATCCGAATGGTTGTATAATGGTGTAATATAGTATATACTATATACATATATATTTATATTATATTCTCTTTATTATAAAAACAAATTTGAAACCTTTTAACCAATATATAAGAAGGAGTTTTTTTTGTAAATTTAAAGACTGATAGAAAGAGTGGCTTCAGGTATCAGATAAACAGAGCGCGTTACGAAAGAAAAGACCAATATCAAAAAAATAAAGCAAAACCCAGAGACGATAATAAGACGCTAAGAGCGTATAACGATAAGCAATCAAAGAAACAAAAATTAGAGAAAGAACAAACTGATTATTTAGAAATCACGGGTGATATAACGGACAAATGTCAATATTGAATTGCATCCGAAGTTGACGAACAAAGCGAGTGGGGGCAGAGCACACTATAATAATAGTATAATACATTTTATAATTTTATTCAGATGAAAACAAAATTATTTTTAAAACAAATGTAGGTAATCAAAGTATTCGAGAATGTAAAATAACAGTTGTAATCTAACAGCATGTTAAATTAAAATAATGTAGTCACTATCTATTCCGCTTTGAGCACAGCAATTCTTGCCCGTAAAAAAAAATTGTGAATTTATAGTTAATTATAAGTTATAACACAATTAAATTGCTGTTTTATAAAATTAAAAAAAAAAAATGCAATCGTTGTAAATGTCCGTTACCTATGTTTAGTGAGTAGGTACTGAGCAACGAACATTGTATTAAATGTCCTTTCTATTTATGATAATTTCTGTTTGGCATACTTATTTCGAACACTATAATATTATTATAATACTATGCCCACCGTCCGGGAATTCAACGTTTTATTCACATTGTACATGATAATACAATATAATATAGGTACGTATTAATACGGACGCGCATAATAATTAACGTTTGGAAAAGCGAATATAATATAAACATGAATCGTGAGTTGGTACACGAAAATACGATAGCTGCAGGTACCTACCTACATATGGATTTAAAAAAGTGATAATCCCATACTAAAACACGAGGCTAAAGTCTTTGACCTTAATTAATACAATTACATTTGAATCGGTAGTTGGATTACGATTTCGTGATCGGTTTGTTTGACAATGATCGATTGAACTACGTCTAATCGATTATTCAGTCGATTAGATAACGATTAATAATATACCCCAATGTAATTAATTACTTGTCTGCACACAAACACTATCCTATAGTGTAATGCAGCTCATTACCAATAAAGAAACTATTTATTTCTTTAATTAATGGTGACTGAGAGGGAGAGAGTGTGGGAGTGAGAGAGAGAGTGAAATAATATTAAATACTTAAACGGGCTGTGGTTAATCGTATACATTAATAACATTACCATAATATGATTATTTATGTACCTATAGTTTATTGTTATGTACTTACTGCAGGTATATTAAACCGTGCATGAAAAAAGTATTTATACTAATTTCATCATCAGTTTGAAAATATGAATAGTCTAAAATCAAAATTATTGTAAACCCGCCCGTAGTAACCCAAAGACAGAAAACGCGGTATACATAGGTACCTAAACCATACACGTCATTATCGACTCAATACCAACTACTAGCCATAAATAATAAATTGGTTATTAAAATACCTAAGTAGCGATGATGTTCCACCGATCCTTCGAGAGCTGATGGTTCACTGTACGACGAAATTCAAACCTATAGTGCCTATATTATACCGTGTTATTATAACTATTACTTAAAAACATAGTGGCTGTAACATGTAATATTATAATATGGGTATAGGTACCACTCGACTAATTATTATCATTATTATTATTATCATTATTATTCTTCGCGAACACTGTCGCGTGGGCTTGACCGTGTGCCGGGTGAACACTCGAACGCCACTGCAACCGGTTAAACGATTACGATACGTATGTATGTATAATAGGCAATACAAAATAAAATAATAATATGTGTGCTCGTGTATTATATACGAATAAAAATTAAAAAACACACAACACTCCTCGGGGATATTTCCCATCGGTTTCCAAACATATGGTCTACCGAAATTCGGTCCATCAAAAAATAATAATAATATAACAATAATAATAACGATAATATTATTATTATTATTATGGTTTTATGTAAGAAGTTACTCGGGCGACCGGCCACGGAGAGTCGCCCGGGGGGGAACCCCTTTCCTATATTATTATTATGACGTGTAATACTGTTGTGTCCGCCACCGTATAGTTTCACGCAGACGTCTCGGGGTAAAACGAAGTAAAAAAAAAAAAAAATAGAAATACGTTTAAAAACAACACCGATGGCCGCAGCTAGCTACTGCCACGATCGCTATCTGTGTATAGACAGCATTTTTGGCCTATCAACTGGAGCACGTACACGAGCGAGTTGCATAACAGCGATCATATTTTACACACACACAGAGCTCATTTTAATATGTTTTAGTTTTAATAACAGCACGATTACCATATAATATAATATACGCGCATTCCCCGTTGATTGCCGCGGTGGCAAACCAGCCGGACAACCGCACTATAGGTATAATATACCTACACAATATAGTAATAATGATAATAATAATAATAATATTAATATGTGGCTCGCACGAAAACGAAACGTCGAGACAAGCCGCGATAATAGTCGTTGTAGGTAGGTATATACATATGTATTACATATTATTATAATCATTATAACATATTATATCATACATTATACCTTATAACTATATATAAACCGACGAAAATCGTAAACGGACGACAGCTTCATAATACTATAATATGATACAGTATTATACTGGTCAGAGTATTATAGTATTATAGCTGTATTATACTTGTTAATAAGTAATAATAGTCATAATACCAATATGGGCTAATATATAGATAGATACCTATATAATATTATAATATATTATATATTATTAATATGTAATACATATACGCGTACACCGTGCGCGGGCAATAATAATAATAATAATTAACAGTCACAAGCGGCGTAACGGTCGTTACAATGTATATATATACATATATACATTGTATTACATGACGTGTTGTAATTATTATGTGTTATAATATATTATATTATTATTATATAGTGAGGGTTCACTACCGGTATATATCATATTATACTCGCGTACCTAATTAATATTGTATATTATATATTATGTTATTAATTATTACAGTACGCCGTGGATAATATCATTGTATGGACCAACGCGATATTTGAAATCGATGAAATTTCGATTTGAAACACACTGCAGTTTGGACTGAATCATTTGATTATTGACAATATTACCGAATGAAGGCACGTACCCCTCACTCTCCCACTTAAGCAGACTTATAGCTGCTCAATAAAAAAATGTACGACTCTGTCGATTCCCACAGCATTTGCAGTAGACGCTCCTCCGAATATTTATATAATAATATTGTGCTATTTTTCTCTTCAAATATTACCAATACTTATTATATGCGCAGACACCGAACGACGAGTTGCGTTTATCAACAAGTCGAGCTCGCTGCAGGGATTCCACAAGTACCTTAAGTCGGCCGTATCGTAGATACGCTGTTGTAACGACATTATTCGTCCGACATAATCACCTATACATCATTCATATTACATAATAATAATCATTGTTGTTGATGAAGAAAATAAAAAATAATATTACACGCGTCATCCGTATTGATTTTCCGATTCCTATACTGCGGGTTCCATCAATATGAGCTTTGCGTCTGGCCCGGGAATCGGGATGGGAATACATATATATATTATATAATATATGTTTGAGTTTTATGAAATTTTTTTTAAATGAGTACCTATATATTACCTATTATTTTTTTAAATTCCACATTTAATGTTATAGAATCAAAGGATTGACATTTACGAGGACGCTAGTACGCTACACTCGCGTATCTATAGTCTTATAAAAACGAACGGTTTGGCAAATTTGAGTATAGCAGTTCTAATTATGCGTAGTAATACTTTTAATAATGTAGTGAAATGACCTAGCTAAGTATGAAACCTAAATGAAAAAATATTTACGTAGGTTTTTTACGATATTTTAATATTTAAAAAAGTTGGTAAAATATTAAAATTTAAAAATCATTAAGAATTTAATAGTTAAAATATCGTAAAAACCCCTTCTAAAAACCTAGATAATGTTCTAACCATTAAGTTTGAGCGTTCTCTTAAAGCATACATTATAGATTACAATGGTTCCTGTGTTTATGTTTTAAGATAGTATGAAAAATATAATAAAAATGAAAGTATCACTGCAAATATAATAATTTTAAATATTACTATAATTATTACATAGTTTTGTCTATCTTCTAAAGAAACGTTTTACGGTTACTATTGCATAGCCCCTATTGAAACTGTCTAGTCTATTCAGTATTCGTCGTAGACTACAACTAATAGGCAAAAATGTGTATATTATAAACTAAAATTACATCATCGTTATCTGATTTATAGACCATAATAATATAGTCTACAGACTTTAATCAGGTTTATACAACATTTAAATAATATTGAACAATTTACTCGACTTCGGTTAAGCACAGTATATCACATTCTGTTCATGCTATATTATAGGTACCTATATAAGGTGTACCAGGACTATTTACAAAAATTTACATTAGAAATATTATTATATTTAGATAAACAATTCAGATTGGTAGGGTGTGAACATTTAAAAAATACTATCCATCTCTAAAAAAATGTAAACTGTGGTTAATTTATATATAAAGTCATCTTATAAAGATGGTATACCTACACCTTTCTGAAATATAATGTACGTATACAGTCTACATGTTATATGCATTTTTTACAATATTATAAAAATATAAGTTATCCACGGTTGACCAAAAGAGTTAAATACAAATGAAAACTTACTTTTATTATTGTTTTAAAATAATAATTTAAATTATTTTCTAGTTACAAAATGATATACCATGGTAATATGCGTAGTTATGTATGAGTAATTTATTAAAAAGTAGAGACTGCGAGAACAGGATAATATTGTAGTTTGTAAACACGTGCTGCCATCTTTGTATTGAACTCGGTGGTCCTGAATCTGCAAATGAGCTCAATACGAAATAACGTAGGATACATACTATTATATTTTAAAACCGTATTATTATTTTAAATTGAAAATAACATGATTTCGTCAACGTTAGTATAATATTATCATTATTAATATTGTTGAAACTGGATACTAACAAAAACGGTAAAACATACATAACTATCTTGATTTCTTTAAAAATGTAATACAATGTATTATCTTAGAATAACAATGTTATAATATGTTTTAAAACATTTTGTTTTTTGGTGCACATCGTTTTGTATTTTATATTTCCATACGAAATAACAACTACAACTATATTATTCATTATAATGCGTATAATAATTTGCGATAAAAGCCGCGAAGACTTATAATCTATGCAGTCGACTTGTGAGCGAGGAATAATACTGCTCGCATGTGATTATAGTATATAATTATTATCAACAACTACGAGGATTACGAAATATTTTAATATAGAAACCTACCGATGTGTAGAGTTACCTATATGTATTGTATAGGTACAATGTGAGCGTACGGACGAAATACGAATTAATTAAATATTATTAGGTATATATTTTTTATTGTAACGCGTATATAGAATAATTATTACGTACGAGATTTTATGGAAAAAACATAGCAACAAGTGCGCGCGCATGTGTTTCAATTATTATTATTAAAATAATTCGTACACACGGTGCGTTTTTCTTTTTAATATTTTCACTTCAACAGGAAACGGTGGAGGCGTAAGACGTAACGGTGCAAAACGGCGTGTAATGCCGGCAGCGTGGCGAAGGCGGTGGCGGCGGCCATATGCAAACATGGCCGATGATCGACTTGTCTTAATTAATAACACCCGAGCGCCCGCGCTGAGGTCAAGTGCCGCGATATTATGTAAGTCAGTGGTTTAAATCGATCTGTATATTATGATATATTATAATGATATGATACGAAACGTTTAGGAGAGATCATGATTTTTCGACTGGTTTTTTGATATAGAGAAATTATTATTATTATTAGGTATATTACGAAACGCTGCAGCAGTCGTCGCTGTTTTGTTGTGGTTGTTTTTTTTTTTTGCGGCAAGAGTATTTAAAAATTACGTCGCAGAACTCGTATCGTATATTATAAACCTATATAGGTACGGCTGCTATATGTATACTATTTTAGGACTTTTCGCGGTCACATATTTAGTATTTCATCGCGGATTTTAAACCGTCGGTACGTCACTGCTGCAAGTGAACACGATCAAAATACTCGCGGTTCGATACAATTATACCTACACGGAGTCAGTCATGTCATATTATACATGGGTAGGTCGTGGGTAGGTATAGGTGTAGGTATATCAGATTACGAAATGCTAAGTTGCGGAATACGTATGACCAGTCGTTGTTAATTTTCACCATTGAATTATTTAAACGATACATTATTGTGTAATTATAAAATGTATCAAGTCCGTATTTTCGTCCCATTCTCGAATTCGAAATCTCGCGTGAAAATTTAAATTTAGAAATAATAAATTAACGATAAAAATCTTTTCTTTTTCCCTTGGTATTTTTCTTTAAAAAAAAAATAAAATTCAAAATATTATATTATAATTTTGAGTACAGACAGCTGGCTTAATAAGTTTCCGTAGATTTTTCTGGATAAATAACAACTGATCAAACCGCGTTTATAACGTCGTGTTAAATTTATCGAACGTCACCATGTACCTTTACACGGTCGGTTAACATATTATAACGACGAAGACCGTACGAACGTTTAATGATAAATGTCCCTGTACAGACGTAGAGTGTGCGTACGTGAAAGCAATTGCTTTCATCTGCACAAACGACATAGGTACCTATCTATTATTATGCCTACACGAAACGCGTCTTACTATAAGACTACAGGTTGCTTGATAATTATAATTATTATTATCCAAGACATCTATTACCTATTACAGCTCTGTGTAATTCCGATAGACGATGAGCGACGAGTCAACAAAGAACGTCTGAGAAAGATGTCCAGTGCAATTATCTGGTGGCCACACAAAGTCGAACCGAAGAAATCGATCTGTATAATACATGCAGGGCTGGGCAAGATACCTCAAACATAGTATCTAAATACAAGATATAAGATACTATAATAGTTTTAAAGATACCATAGATACAAGATATGTATCTGAGGTACATATAAGATACAAGATACTTCATACATTTATTTATATGTATTAATTTATTAATTTACCTTGGGTACAATTGTCTCACATAATCACATTGAATTTTATCATATATAGCTGACCTCGTGCACCTCGTTGCCCATTAAAAATACCTACTCTATATGTATTTTAGTGATTTTATTAATCTCTAAACCTTTTTTAACCTAAATTTGTTAAAAAATTAAAAAAGCAAAAAAGCATTTTTAATGGTTCTTTAATGGTTTATGCTTGCCATCTACATAAGTGCATTGTGATACACAATATTTTTCGTATAACCATCTGGTGCGTACACATATAAATCATTCGGGCTCCCGACGCGGGAGCAGGCAACATACAGCTGTCCATGGGAGAAGCATGGATTTACCAAATTTAGGCCACACACATTTGGAAACACGAATTGTAACGACGGATATTTGTTAAAAAATGTTTCGAAATGCTCGTATCGCCTGCCACCAACGTTGATAATGGTTCGGGTGGTGCATGCAAGGCTGGCAAATTTACCTTACCCCGAGCACAGCACATTCCTGGTGCTTCATTCTTAAACTTAAATGCTCTACAATAAATGCAGAGTACATCCATTATTCCGATGGCCACGCTTGAGTGTGTGCTGTAATTAATATCGGCATCATAGTGTAGTGCACAAAGGTTCAATTCGGTGGTTCGTCTGGATCGAGCACCCATTGCATGGTCCCCAATCTTGCATCTCGGTGCTCATCTGTCTCGGATGAGCGGGCCCGGGACTTCCGTTCTCGGTTGGTCCTCAATCTGGTTTCTCTTTGCTCGGCAGTCTCCGATGAGCGGGCCCAGGACTGCCGTTCTCGGTTGGTCCTCAATCTGGCTTCTCTTTGCTCGTCAGTCTCCGATGAGCGGGCCCGGGACTGCCGTTCTCGGTTGGTCCTCAATCTGGCTTCTCTTTGCTCGTCAGTCTCCGATGAGCGGGCCCGGGACTGCCGTTCTCGGTTGGTCCTCAATCTGGCTTCTCTTTGCCCGTCTGTTTCCGCGGCTCGTGTTTCCCGCTTCTTGAGTGCTTGAACTGCGGGACTATTTATCGATCGTTTGTTGTTGGGAATAAAAAATTAACTTTTAATAGTTGCAATTCTTATAATAGTTGCAATTGAATTCAGTTATATTGAAATAAATAATAATAATTATTATGAAATCTTGGTAACCTTGGCAACCTTGGTCACCATGGTAATATGGACACACACACACACATACATTCATTTTATATATATAGACATTTATATTATATTATAGCTCATAAATGTATAATAATACGGTGTGTATTTATCATTAACAATATAATTTCAAATGACATTAGATACGCTTAAAATAATAATACTTATAGACAAACGAAATAATAGGTAAAAAGATTTACAGTCTTTAAAAAAATTACGTACACAATAAAAAAACGTTATGAAAAAAAAAAATATTTATAAATTAGCAATGTATATTTATTATTTATTAAACGTTAAAATGTAGGTGATAACTATATAATTATATAATTTATATCCCATATAATATTATCGCCAGAGACACCAAAGTTACTTTAATCTAATCTTAAAATATATTATTACTTATTGGGAAATTAAGAAAAATGTTATATAAATGAAATATGAAACATATTTTTTGAATGTATCTAGTATCTTAATCATAAAAAGATACTAGATACAAGTCAATAAAGTATTTAAATACGCGATACAGCATACATTAAAATTATGTATCTTAAATACTAGTAGGTATCTAAGATACTGCCTAGCCCTGAATACATGTAATAATATAGTAAAATATTCGGTACTTACAGCATTATACAAATAGAATCTTTATCCAAGTATAATAATAATAAATATATGTTAAATTAATCATAATTCATAGGTATATTAAACGTTAATTTTGTTGTTAAATAATTATTTAACAGTTAGCTGTATATTATATTGAATACAAATAATCACAAAAAATTATATTAACATAATATATTTTAGTAGTAGTAAAAAAATACTATTGTAAGTGTACGCATACTGAAATTACGGTGTTACAATAATAATAATATCGCTGATGCTAAAATCAAAAACAAGAAAAATATTTATACATTTATATTCGTAACAAAGAATATCTCAAATTTCAAATCTTTAAAAAAATTGTCCTTATAATTCTAAGAATATAGTGTAACCATGTCTGCGGTATTGTTGTTGTATAGTAAGCTAAACGTTGGAATGCTGTGAGGAATTCAAACTACTTAAAACAAGGTAAGTATACAACTGTTGAGCATTAATAACAGGTGACTTAATAAATCTACACATAGATCAAAAATTACTTGGACGATAAAAATAATGTACTTATAAGTTTAAAATAGCTAAAATAACACGTTTATCCATATTTAAAAACATAAACAATAAACATAGTTATACACATAATATATTATTATGCAACCAATATGAAAATTAAATTACATAACTGACACAATGCATATTATAGTACTATGTTAGACGTATTCAAATAAGACTATAGTATTATATTTATTTATTATGGTCATCCATATCGATATAATATTATGAGAATAAAATATAAATTTCAAAATAACCAAAAATCTTAGATAATAATAACATAGACATCCGATCTTGGAGTCAAATATTTGTAAAATGAGACTCATATACATTATACATACTATTTAGAAATATTAATAAAGGTACCCATAAAAATATCAACATATTATTTTCTACTATATATTCTGATTTCTCAAATTACTTATTATATTTACTAGCATAATTATGTAATAATTTGATGTATTTAAACAAATTATTATTGAGATTCTGAAAAAAAATAAGTTCAATGTCTCAAATGTACAAAAAAAAATTGTAAATTCCCGTCGAAGTTATGGAACTTTTTCTTTATTTTTATTACAACATTATATTCATTTTATTTACATATCCATCGGGCTTAACAAATTTGTACAATCATTTATCAGCTGTAAGTCCTGCATACAATGAACACACTCATTTGCGCATCATCTTGTTTACATCACTGCAAGTTGTTAAAATAATATTTTAACTGTCCTCTGCCAACCTTCTGCGCCGATCGGACATATATATCTGAGATTGTGGGATTCTGTGTTGCGAGCAAACGGTTGCCAAAAACCACTGCACTCGGTGATGACTGCCATTACGGACCGATCTCTTTTATTTTGAAATTACATTTCGTTATAGTGTCGACTTCAGCTGTATATAAACTTTAAAACGTTTTTTTTCAAATTATAATCTTGCGGAATCAGTCTAAAGCTGATTATTTCTGAGTGGTAAAATTAATAATATCATATCTACGAGGATGCACCTGCAAGGTTTCATTGTTCGAGCACTAATCATGATAATATTATGATGTTCAAACATATTGTTATACTCGGGAAGAAAATGAAACCATGCGATTTGGAGTGTACATGCCGATAGAAGAGCTTTGTACTTATTACTGCGTCGCATCAATCGATTGTACTGACATGAAATTAATATATTTGATAAATAATAGATATCATATATATATATACCCATATATGTATATATACATATATACCTATTTTACTGTGAACGGATAATAGAACAACCTGTGTCTTAGCTTGCCGCTAATAGTAAGAGCAGCCACAATATTATGTTTTCAATGTGATCTGAATTTTGGGAGATCGAACACGAGACATTTTGTTTTGGTTGTAGTTATATTATGTGATACTATTAACGGTAAAGTGTGAAACGTTAAAACCTTAAAATTGAAATGTCATGTTTTGGATAAATAAATTCAGTATTTAGGTATACAGACACGCCGTGAACCAATCGATGACACAGATACATGCTGTTATAATATATATCTAATATTATTAACAGAGCGTCTGTTTTGAATTTGTGTATCCAAATGTTGTTGAACTTATAACAAATCACAATTCACAGTTAAACAATTTCGCAAGTCACCAGTAGGTACTTCAAAATGTATTGAGTTTGATCCCAGAATCACCGTTCGGTGTTTAGGGACATGATACTTACTCAGTAACTTTTGGCTACCAACTCAAAGATTCCCATAATCTCAGAGACGATCGGCGTGAGTGGTTACCGGCAGATGGTTAAAATATTATTCTAACAATGACGATGAATGATTGTAATTAATAATAATCAAAAAAAAAATTGTTTTTGGTAAAGCGAAACATTTAATGTACAACCGCACCGACAGATACTGCATAATGTTATACATAATTAATGACGTCTTATTTATTCTTCATTATTGTCTTCGTCATCATCGACGTGGCTGCTGTTGCCGTCGGGTATAGTGGCGGTGGTGGTATCTTTGACTTGACGATTTGAAACGCATATAATATATTATACACATCCATTTTTTACAGTTTTTTTTGTCTGTTAAAAAAAATTCAAAATAATAACGTTTTTCCAATTGTTGCATTACACTGACATCCTATAGCTTAACTCTCAATAAATGTATTTCTTTAGGTAACTTTGTGTATTATTTACCCAATTCGTCTGAAAATAAATGATAGATTTTAGTTAGTTTACTCGAGAACTATTTATAAGAGTTGCCGAATTTTTAATATTTCATATATTTTTTTTTAAATTTATAACTTACTGATATCGGAACTGTAACGAAATGTTATTTTCAAATCAAAACAATACAGAAATATATTTATTGGAGGCTGCTATGCAAAACATGTCAGTTCGGTTGAATAAAATAACTAATTAAAGTTTTTTTTATTTTATTATGAGCTTGAATTTTCAATTATACCATGAAAATTTTAAATCTAAAAAATTTTAAAAATACCTATCATTAAGTGTTCTCAAAACTTTGGAGAAGGATGAATCGTATAATATAATATACAGGGTAATTATTTAATAAAATGTAAGATACAATTGAATCTCATCAACGTTAGTTGTTACAGTCTACCTAAAGTGTTTTACGCGCACAAGACATTTCTTGGAGTTGAACCAAGATTCTTGAATCGCCGATTGGTGTTATACATGTGGCAGAGGTTACGTATGTAGTAGTTTTCGGCCTCAGTTTGCTGACTTAATGATAAATCATCAATCACTAGCGTAAGATCACAGCACATATTATAACGCACGACGAAAATTTATCAGTGTACAAACATTGTTTTAAATACATATAGGTAAGATTTGTTTGTATAAGTGAACAACATTTATTTTGAATTGCTGAAAGTTGTTTGAAAAATCCGTTGACGAAATTGATTATGCTATAAAAGCTCAAAAGTCGGTTGGCTTCTTAGCTATAAGTTAGACAATTTTGTTTTGTTAAAAAACTGTGGTATTATATAATAATCTTAATATATATAAATCTCGTGTCACAATGTTTGTTCTCAATGGACTCCTAAACCACTTTTTGGTTTGATTTTGATGACATTTTTTACACCGCGTGTAATTTGGTCCAACTTAAAAGATAGGATAGTTTTTATTTCAAATTTTTTAATACATTAAATATTTTAATTAACTTTTTAATAAATTTGTATGATTGCATGGTGTATTTCGGGTTTTTAGTATTTATTTACTATTGGTTGCTATTGGTTATTTGGGAAGGTCAAGTGCAAGCATGCTTTAAATCGAATATTTAACACATATTATAGCCGCTCATCGGCGTTGTCCGCGATCCGACATAGTCAGATTGCCTACCAGGGTGGGTGAGTTGTACTTTATGCAGCGAGTTACACAAAAAGGGAGTTGAATAATCTCAATTTTTCATAATTAGTAGAAATAAGTATTTATTATTTTATTTGTCTCCAAATGTTCATCGGGAAAATCAAGTACAAGCATGCATCAAATTGAATTTTTACACATGTAGCCGCTCATCGGCGTTGTCCGCGATCCGACGTAGTCGGGTTGCCTACAAGGGTGGCTGAGTTGCACTTACTGCAGTGAGTTACACACAAAATTAGTTGAATATTCACAATTTTTTTAAGAGTAGTCATATTTTACGGGCAGCGAAGTGCACGGGATCAGCTAGTTGTATAATATAATATTATAATATGTGTTTTATTTTTTGTAATTTTACCTTCGGTTTGCAGTCATAATATTATATGAATACAGACGTATAACCCCGGATATACATTCTATAGTCGCGCTTATTTAACTATTTCAATTTGACTCGTCGAAAAAAAAAACTTTAAGATATTTTACTCGGAAAATTCCTCTTTCAAAATGAATGTGAGCTTATATATTTTATTATATAGATATAATGGATGTCTCAAATAAAACTATACTTTTAAATTTAATTTTACCATTTTATTGAGGATATGAACATACAAAGAAAATGTACAACATATTAAATTAAAAGTAACCACACGCAGAGTGGAATTTTAAATAGATAAGAGGTATATTGTGTATCAAAGGCAGCGGCATGTTTTCACTGTTCACTAACCCTCCACAGCCCATTGCCATTATAGAAAAATTCATTACCATGTAATAGTATGGACGCAGTGGGGTGGCGAACTTGACATTTTTCAGAGGCTACCTATAGCCTAAGATATCAGACTCCCTTCACCACTTTACCTACGAAACCCAAGGAACATTCACCGTCATATTTGTAACTACCTGTCGCAGTTATTGCTAAAATACTGTACCTATAGTTAATACTAAATTATAACCTATATTTGCCATTACCCGACCTTAATAGAAACTCATAAGCCGCCACATCTCAATTACCCCATTCACTACGCCACTGGGTATGGGTTTTAACTTTATATTGTACAATGTACGTGGTCTAGAAGATAAAAGCGAAAAATCAATTTTTTTTCAAACTAAGCAAAGATAACCAAAACTACCTGCAGAGGGGCTATATATATACATACAAGGCATGACTGTTATATTACCTATTACTGTCTTCGAAAACATACATTCGTTATGCCAACGGTTTCCACTTTCCAGTTTCAAATCTAAAACGAACAAGAAATTTGTTTCACGGTGGACACGCATTAAATCTCGGACGTAAGGCGTATGTATACTCTTTCAACATTGATCACATTAATGGTACATTACACAAAGGTCTGATAGAACGAATGCAACCATACCAACAATATAGTGCTTGTATATATAATATTATAAACAATCCGTTGTCTCATTTATCGAGTTTTGTGGTGTCCAATGAAAACACGCAGTTATCTGAAGAGCGCTTTCAGCAGTTTAATTACCAATTTTATTATTTTACAGATGAATAGAAGGAAGTTTCGTTACTAGGATTGGCTTAAAATATACTATCCATTTTAGTGAGGCCATAAAACATAGCACACTTATCAGCTGCGTATTTGTTGTTATTACGAATTAACTTTTTTCCAATTTTGTCCTCCCAACACTATTATATACGTATCATACAGAATACGAAAATTGTAATAACTTTTTTGTATTATTAATGTGTAACTACCATGTTTATATGATACTAAATCGTAGATCTATTATAATAGGTGTGCAACTTATTTGGTAGGTACATACATAATATAATGAGCGTGAACAAGACTCGGTGACCAAGATTTGGTTGCGTAAAAAGATGTGTTTCTTTTTTATTTGTTTTACAATATGAACGGATTCCGAACAATTGAGAGCCGGTAGTACACATTTGTCAGTTTAAAGATTTTTGTATAGTTATATAAAACTGTTGAGTTGTCGAAAAAAATATAAAACTTTAAATCACAGATAAATTCCTCGTTAATATCTATTTATGAAAACAATTCATTTGTTTATTGTATGACGGATAATATGGACATAACGCGCACTGAATGGTGTTGGTTCGCACAAAACTTTTTTAATTTATAATTTTCAGTTATGCAATAAAACAATATACGTACCTATAGTAGTGGAGCTGAAACGGGACCACTTGTCTTGTAAATAACTTTGAAAATGCATTTAAGTATCCTTTAATTGTTAAATTAATTTTTCTCAAAAAGTAACTAATTAAAAAGCTTGCACAAAAAGCCAAAAACAATGTTCTTTTTCATTATAATTGCAAATTGTAGGAACTTAACATATTTTTATGGTTGTAAAGCTAGTTGTTAGGTAGTAATATTTATCGCAGTCACGTAATACATATAATAAGGTCTAAATCTTAACACAAATTAAAATTCATATTGTATGCATTTTATCAATAGTTATATGTAGGTATATCAATATTTCGTAAATTGAAGTTTTTATTATTTGTATTAATAAGAATGCAAGTTTTTACACTGTAGGTTTATAAAGATACGTGTGCAAACGTCGTCCTAAAAATTAATTAGGTATATTTTGACACCTATCAAAGTTATGAAGTAAATGAAATAATATACTATTGTAAAATAAAATGAATTCAAATTAAAATATATTCCAAACACAAAGTACATATCATAGTCACATACCTATAATACACTCACATTAATCATTGATGGCGAACTTCCCAAAACTCATTTAAACGTATTTGAATTTTTATAGAACAAAATTTGTATGGTTTTTCGTCGTGCACCTACACTCACTACACCCATAGATATATATTCTGTTTCTATTATCTGACGAATTTCTCATATATCGTGTATGACACACACATGATCTAGAGTTGTTTAAACTTTATAACATAATACAAATATTAAATAATTGAACTGTGTAATGTTATCATTGGACGATTTGGTTGATTTTTACTTTACATTTTAATATCATCTTATACTTTGAACAGTTTAATAAAATGTCTATAAACCAATAAAAGAATATCTATTTGAATCAAACAGCAATCTTTTCATTGATTTTTTAAACTGTTTTTTTATTAAGTGCTATTACTGTAATGTATTTAACCTTACATAAAATAATATGTAAATATTATGTGTAATTAATAGCTATTACTATCAATGTTGTAAATAGAGATCAATAAAGAAAAATAATAATTATAATAATAATGTTTTATTTTTTTTAATGGCATTAAATAATACGTCAAATAAAAATATTTTCATACAAAATAACATATTTAATATAATATTTTAAACTAAGTACATGAATTCAACTATAAATTATAATACTATATATAATATATATTTTGTTCTCCGAAAGAATGCAAAAATATATAACTATTTTATTGATTGATCTTACAATATATAGTATTATATTTTAAATGCAAATATTTTATCATACGTATATTATAATTGCAGGTTACACCAAGGCAGGTACACAAATAATCTTTGTACTTTTTATTATATAAAACAAAGATAACCAAAACGATATCGGGATCAGATAAGGCCCAATTTTAAAACATATAACAGGTAGTTGATGTGGAACGTTAAATTTATTTATTTTTTATCATTTTTACGAGTGTTCTAGAACTTATTGTAAGTCCAATTTATATTTTTTTTCCTGCGATATTACAGTTTTTTAATTTTCAACGGCGAATTTGTAAAAGGCGACGTACGCACGGTATATTAAGGCATGTATATCGGTACGAAAATCCGTCAGTATATACTCGCGTACCTATATATATACTATAATATATCGATTATGCCATATGTTTATACATGAAAAAGAAACGTAATATACGTTTTTTTTGCCACTCCAGTAGGTACACTTTATAATGCTTGTTTCACATTAAATCGTTCGGAAACGGTTCGTCAGTCAACTTGTGATTGCAGAAAAGAAAAAAAATTATGGAGCATATAATAATAAAATATATTGAACCGGGTAATCAGCTATACGTCCTCCCGTTGGCCGGTTATGATGCATGTCTTACTATATATTAGGTATTATACAATATTATGTATGTCAACCCGGGTTCATAAATCTTTATAAAATATAAATTTTTTTTCACCCGACGTCCATTGTTCGTTCACGACCGACGAAATAGTATAATAATTAAATTATTCGCTATACACATGTGTCTATAAGGTACCTATATTATAGATTAAACGAATTCGTAAATAAAACATTAACGGTCGTCGTTATTTGGTCGATGTTCATCTTAAACTGGATTTCCGCCAATATATTATATGCTTTAATTTAACGTTTTTTGTCCGTATTAATTTTCATTTTTTTTTTTCATTTATATTTATACCTATTTTAAGTCCAAGTGAATTCTGACTGAGGAACCTGCAGAATTCACAGCAGGTGCCCGACGACGGCACGACGGACTTTGAAAACAGATAAGAATACGTTTGTATATTATATACATATAGTGTACCTACATATAGCAGCGCTATAGTATACATCGGACATATTTTATTGAACGACCAGAAACGGGGGGTGGGAAAAAAAAATTACGTTTCGGTAATTTATGACCTCCGTGTTGGGTCTTCGGGAGATAGTTTCGTATATATATTTATATATATATAATATGTGTAATTGGTATATTTAGGCGCTCTATAAATTTGTTCGTATCGCCGCGCACTCTTCGGGTAATTCGGTTTGACGTTATTTCACCCTTGACAATTTCTCTGCTGCGCCGTTGCGATAAAGACCGCCGTCTTTGTATAATTGGCTGCTGGCTGCTATAACAGCTATAGTGCAGCGCATGTCTCTCCCGCGGGATACCCGACGAAAAGACACCTAAATCTCTTATATATTATAATATTCTCGCCGTTCGTTTATACAATAGTATACCGTACGTGTATCGTATTATTATTATTATTATTATCGTCATTATTGCGGGCGCGAGCAATGCATACAGCGCCGTTTGTAACAATAATTAATCAACACGTGGGTATATTATAATATTATATGGGCGCGATATCGGCACGGGGAAGAAAGGGGAGTAAATCGCACATACGAAACGAGTTATAATCGTATATTATATGACGTTGCAGCGGGGAACGGTGAATGGTTTGGGTGAGGTGCCCACCTATATACACGCATGTACATAATATTATATATAGGTACGAGACGTGCATAAAATATCCGCCGGGTTGAATGCGAAGTAATTTACTAAGAATGAAATTTTAAACGTGCGTGTGTGTTGAGTTTAAATGACTTATATCAGTATTATTATTATTATTATTGTAGTCAGCCGCCGCGCGTATGGCATAATATCTACGCCTAACCCAGTCGGAAGAATTCGTTTCGAGAAATATACGAAATTGTGTATCTATAGCGCCGGAGTATAAAATATTATAATTATTTCAGTGTGGCTCTAATGGTTTTAGAATATTATTATTATTATTATTATTATTATTATGACGCGCCAGCCGTTAATTGCGTCGAGCGCTCGACTTATAATATCTTTATGATAATATTATTATTTAAACTGAAGATGTAACACTGCAGCGATACTATAATATTATGTAGGTATTAATGTATTATGAACATGATTTTAATTTAATTTATCGAGATAATAGTTTTAGTATTAATATTCGACGAGGGTTTTTTTTTTTTAACAACATAATATTATATTAATGAATAACGATCGTAAAAATGTCCTTTAAAAATAAAAACACATAGTCTTATAAATATCAACACGATATTATTATAATTTTGTTTGGATAAACTGGTTTATATCTCGTCGAACAGTACCCACCTATATAATATAATATTAAAATAACATACAAAAACAGCGTTATGATAAAACGTACCAGGTACAATAATATATAACCCATAATAATCATATGTTTTAAAAAGTTTAAATACAGAAAAATCAACCATCTGCGGTAGCTGTGAAAATTCGATAATTTTTGAAAGTCATTACCTCCCAATATGATAGCGTTTAGTGTAGTTCGTAAAAACATGATACAGTTGAAAACAAATAACCCATATATAGGTACCCACATTGGGTAGTTACCACCGTACGTTTTATGGTCCTTTAACTTTTGAACTGGCTGCTAATCATTTCTCATTTGAAAATTGCCGACGACGTGTAATCACTGTACGCCCCATTGTTTATAGAGTACACGTCATTGCTTTCGGCTGTGTCGCATACAGTGAAGATCGATCGAATCGCAAACACAATTTACGTCGCTGCTGTATCGGGTTCTCGGGCGGTTAAAGTCTCAAAAAGTCAATGTCAACATCGAATCCGCGGGGATGTGCTATCACACTCTTTTCCCATCAGTCATATTGTCTCTGTCCGTTACATAATAATATATAATACGTAAGGTTTATTAATCGAAACCAAAAGTGATCCACTTCGACCACGCTCTGCCCGCGCCGATGTTACGGCCGCCAAAGAGAAGATGTCATCACGCGGTCCGCAACATCTAATTAGAACTCGATCTTCTCAGAGAGGTTATGACTTATATATAATATTACCTATAACACATTATACACGTCATACTATAGCCACTAATCTGGACTGCAGTGTTACAACACTTCGAACTCCGTGGAACCCGATCGGTCAAACTTACTACACCGACCTTGTCGTTCTGGCCCGCATCAACGTATATAATATTATTATTATCTTATATAAGACATTGAACACTCGATATTGGTAAATAGCAAATATGGCTATGGTGGTACAAGTGCGTACGAAGAAACGCGTACCAGCGACACAATATTATTTAGAATTTATTTTTCGAACAAATATATCGTGTCTGAACACCGTCGATAAACAGACTATTCGCTTTTATTTTGACATCGTTATACATAATATTATCAATTATTATGGTTGTTTAAAATATTATCCCAACGCATTTATTTGAAAATAAAAAGTAATAAATTATAAAATATAATATAGAAATAAATAAAATATTAATTAAATTATAGGTAGGGATAAGAACGTTATTATAATTTATAAGTTATAGCAACAAACATGTTAAATATAAATGTATAATGCGTTTTATAAAGTAAATTAAATTGTGTTACTTTGGAGGCGTGTCGATAAATTTTATTTATTTTATTAAGATCTGTATACAATCGTAGTTTATACAATAATGAAAACTTCGGAATCGATTAATTATAGATTTGACTATTTAATTTACATATTCTTGTGGAATTCCAATAAATATAACAGTTTGAATAGATACCACTGCTGCGTTTGACGGCGGAGTACAATTTTGTGATTTTGCCAGTTTTTATTTTTTTTTCTATTTTACTGCTTGCTTTTTAATAAATCTAAATAAAATTAATTTTATAATATTTATTTATCGTATTCTATGAGTTGACAAAATCATCAAGTTATATGCAATTCATTTTAATCTAAGTTTATCGTACAGGTATATCATATTGTGTTTTTCACAAAAATTTCTTATTCTCTTTTTAACTATCATTTTTTTTGATCTCAAGTCACAAAACATATTATTTGACACATTATCGTTTTCAGTTTTTCAAGACACTCGAGTTCAGACTTCAGTTACCAAACACTCATAAAAATTGATCGTTTTTCGTAATCTATCATTGCATTATATTATTTAAAGTCAATATTATTATGGCAAATTAGTTAACATTTTTAAATACTTTAAAAATTTTTGGTCTGATAATAACAGTGAGAATAACGTTGGGATATGGAAATGGAATAAAACATTTCTAACATAAATATGTTTTTGACGTGGGTACAGATATTTTATTTTTCTAACCGATTTTTTCTAACTTTTTGTACCATACAAACGGTAAAAATGTAAAAATCATCTAACTCCAACTAGCTATAATTACAATTAATATGATTACTTAGTAATACATATTTGTGATTCTTATTTGTGATCTATTCGTAGTGGAAAATATCGTGCTACGTTTATATCACAGTTTTTTTTCTTTTAAGAGGTATGCCAGCTATCTTATACCAAAAATCATAGATTTTTTCCGTGTCAATATTATAAAACGCCAAAGGAACGTTCTTTAACTTGTCTATCAAAGTCAAACACAAATACATAGTTGAAAACAACATGTCTGAAGTACCTATATATTTTATTATTGTTCTACGAGTTTTTTTTAAAGACAATAAATCATTTGAATTCAAAACGAGTAGTAATTTTATTTCAAAGCAATTCATTATCGTGTAAAGTAATGCATAACACATAAAAAAAAATAAAAATAAAAAATACACGAACGGATTAAACTCACGATCGTATTATCACATTTAATCATCCCGCGAACCCGATTTGTATAGTCATATACCTACACGTTCACGTTTTTCCTTTATTCAATTTATAATATAGTTGACCCGCAAAGAAACATAATACATAATAACGCGAAACAGTGATAATAATATATTATAATGAGTATTTGCGTCCGATAGTGCGAACAAGGTCGGTTGTTATAATATTAAATATCATAATACATATATATTTTTAAAAAATACCATTTCGTTGTTAGTTATGCAAATATATAATTTAGTAATTTAAATAAAAGCCGGGATGCTACGGTTGTTTTTTTTTTGCGAAAAAATGTACACGGGTATTTGTTTTTCTGATTTTGGCGTAGTATTTAACGTCAAGCTCTACAATAACAGAGTATTACACGTGCGCAACGATAATGATCGATCGCCATTGTGAAATATAACACAGAAAAGACTCGTTATAATAATATAATATATTATATTCGTATATATATTTAGGTAGATATCTATTCGAATAATGAATATAATATTGTCGATGTCGTGCTAACTGTTAGACGCATGGCGAGCTCATAATTTGCCGTATCCCGAACATATCATAGAACCTTCGAAGTTTGGAGGACTTTCGCGACAATCGCGACGAGTTTAAATAAGCAAATAGAGTATAATATTATGCACCTACCTATACTTAAACAACTGCTGTTGTCGTTCGGACGTCCGCGAACGACGTGGTATTAGGTACGTAACCATTTGCTTACCACCAAAACCGCTATGGGCGTAGCCAGCCGAATGCAAGTCACATATTAATATTATATTATAATATGCAGAGCGTTGTTTACACAGCACATATTCATTAAGCTTTGATCATGCTCAGCCCCATTTTCTTTTCTTGGATAATCAATGTATATTCTAATGTTCTGATTTTTAACAGTTAAAATTATACTTAAATATTATATTTTAAAATACTTTTGAATATAATATTAAACTAATGACAAAAATAAAATAAAAGGTACTTCCATACCTATATTCAAATAATTGTTATTAATAACTATAATATTCAAAGCATCAAAGCACTCATAATATATCTAATGGTATAAACTAAATTGTTATAAATTATACAGTGCTATATCTTTAGTTTAATTAACAAAATAACGACTCTTTGGAATTTTGAATTAGATACATCGAAATTATATCAAAAGATAAGTTGTTGGACAACTTTCAGTAAAATTGGGTGGTGCTTAAATTCTCATTTGAAACGACACAAGACACTCTTTTATCAGTAAAATGGTATAAAAGATACAAGCATTTTAAAATAGCATGGTTCATATAAGAGTACGCACTTAAAAATTCATTAATATTTTGAATAAATCCAGAATAAATCAGAGAATACAATGGAGCTAACTAAGTGAGTATGTTTGGTGAATCATATCCTATATAATCCTGTATAATCCTGTATTATACATAATATATCATTATATTTATATTTTTTCTACATATTAAATGAGCATTATTCGTTATTACCTATATAATATGATATAGAAACAGGTAGCGACTGAATCAAGCATGACATGAAAGTGTTGAACTCAACTGATATATGAGCTGAATATATACAAATCGAAAAATTCGTCACCCAACAGCACCTTAGGTTAGGTCCTAAATAATTCTAGAATAATTATTTTCAGAGTTACAGTAATAAAAACTGAAAATGGCGCGCATTTTGCAGTATTTTTGTTGATTGGCCGTAACTTGGTCAATTTTAGACTTAGGAAGTTGGTTAAACTACTAAAATGCATTAAAAAATTAGGCAAAAAATAATAAGTGGGTAGTACATAGGTGGCTGCCGTTTAAGAAAAAAAAGTTGTATTGCGCATGCACAAGTCTAATTAAGTTAAAAAAATTCAAAGGCCATAAAAATGTGTATTTTCATGTCTTAACAACCAACTAGAAAACAGAATTCAAATTGTAGGGTTCAACGCAAAGATGTCGAGTGTTCTCGATAATTATTAGCGTTTACACACTTTACCTATATATTCGTATAAAATAATATGTAACTTTATTTTTTCAATTTTTTCAATTGATGGGTCACGAAAGGCGTGTCCGACGTGTCAACACAATATTCTATTATATTATATACGGGACGGTGAAAAATCTCGTTATTTTACGCTATGATTCAATTTAATTTTTTCTCTTCCATTCGCCTGATAATAAAATAATATGAAACAAAACGGGTCGAGTGTATCTGACCGGCAAATAAAACACGACGTCGTTCAGTTACGATTTCGCTCGGACGTCGCCGCGGTATATAATATAATAATAATATTACACACAATATAAAAATAATAATAATAATATTGTAAGATAACAATAACGATTCACGGACCGCGCGGATACGAGAGATCGGCAGAATCTGATAGTAATAATAATAATAATAATTTAATGATTTGACCCCTATTATTTCGTTGTATTTTTTTTTTTTTTTTCATCAGTTTAAAACGGATTTTCTTGGGGAACGCTAATGGATCTCCTATCGATCGCGCCTCGTGTACCTACCTATACTTACATAATATTATTACGTTTATGTATACTGCAGATCGGGTTCGATGGCCAAAGAATATTTTCATAAAGCCCGCTGCGGATTTTTTTTTTACGGACTTACAAGAGTACGCGTATAATGAAAAGCCCCGGCGCGCGGTATAATATATACCTACTTCCGGTTTTTATCTCTCTCGTTCCTTTTTGGTTTTTTTCTCCACGCTCTGCAGCAGCGGCATCGTGCGGCCCGGATTTAGCGCACGTTTAATATCGCCGTATACCGCGTATTATCATAATATATTATACCATATACGCGGTACACGCATAACGTAATATACTTACATGTTTGGGTCAACCCGTAACCGCATATAATACACCGTTCGCGGCGTCTGCGGCGATCGATCAAAATCCTTTTGGCCGCTCCGACGGTTTTTTTTTTATTTTTTTAGCCTCTCAGTTCGCTTATCGCCTTCTTTATAATATTATAATACACATGCGGACATTCCTTCGCCGCGCGCGACCTGTACATACGGTGTCGCTGCAACGATGACGGATGATCGGACGATGATACGTCGGAAATTAATAATAATAATAATGCGCGTCGTCTGACATCACGGCGACGACGATAATAATAATATAATATTTTATACGTTTCGTACATTATAATGTGCGCATGTAATGTAATATATACATATTATATAGATTTATTATAATATTAGTCGGTCATCGGCGAGCGGTCTCAAACGGATATTATATTTTACAAAGCGTCCCGTTATCGCGGCGGCCGCGGCGGTGCGGTATCCTCACATACGGTTTTGGGTTTATATTATCTACCTATAATATGTGTTTTTCATTATCAATTTTTTTTTTTATTTCTCCTTTTTAATTATACAGGTATGGTATCCGTACGACGGTCGCTCGATTGGACACGGACATTACGGACCTGCAGTCTCGAAGATCTCGCCGTTATATTGTGTAGGTACCCATGTATGATGTGTACCTATATATGTGCGCCGTATACCTATATGTATATAATAGCCGTGTGGCTGGTGTGTGTACCTATGTGCGCAATTTAGCAACGGAAATAATATTATTATGTACGCTCGTCGTCGTGTCCGAAATCCCCCACCGCCCCTCTCCGCACGTGACCATATAAGACAATGCGCGCATATTATAATATAATAATTCAGTATTGTAATGCTATTATAATATGCGCGCGAAAGACGTTGCAGCGGTATAAACCTATATACCTACCATATACCTGAAGTGTACATCGTAGGCGTGACTATTCAGAATTTCATTTACACTAGGTAGATACTTTTATATTTACATATATATATATATATATAAAACTTCGTAGTAGACATCGCTGCAGGAATGTGCCGGAAGACGTATACAGATAGGTACCTATACTCTCGTGACGCTGTTGTTTCGCCCGTTGTTGGATACGCGAAATTCGTTTGAAATCCGCACGTGGTAGAATAGAAAAGTTCCGAAATCGAAACCGACTTCGGCGATGATGACGTCGGTGGTCCGATATCGTGATAATATTGTCACACCGATGATATTATTATCATCATAAAATATCATTATAATAGTATAATGTGTATGGCATACTGCAACCACGTGAAATAAATTAAGAGAAATCAAACACTCTGTTGAACTGTGGCCGAAATACATATTAAATAGGTATAAATAGAAAAAAAGAGGGTAATTCTCGATCGACTATAAGAATTGACCACACTAAATACATGGACACCTTATGGCAAAGGCTGCACATCCACCCTTAAGCACAACATGCAACACAAACAACCACGTCGAGCACATCATCGTTACAGTCCAAACTCCAACGAAGCCTGCGGAACTTGCATATAATGTATTTAATATTCCTGACAATTTATATGAAGGAATATTAATAATAATATATTATTATATTTGTAATACATTTTTGAACGGTTAGAGATATCAATACTTTTATTTTACGTATAATGTCTATATATATCAACCCTAACTTGACCTACAAACTTAAACCATTTAAATCTTTAACGATTTCAATCGCAAATCAAATATAATTAAATAGTTTCTCATACATACATATATATATAATCTCGTTTTGAAATATATTTAACGTCACAGACGTCCTTCCTAACTGTGTGTAATGGTAATACTGCAGTTAAGAGTGTAGCCACTATCGGGTGAGGCTCGTCGATGTGAATATTATCTGAAATTATAAAATATTTGATGTTTCACAAACGCCATAGTAAATTATTTTCCTCCCTCCAGAGAGCCCACGATAACGCGAATAAATATTAAATTAGGCCCGAGTCTAGGTAATATTTTGGATTATTATCGCGCAGTGATTAAAACGAAATCACGAAACCGATCATAATCGTATACACCGCATTCGACTGCGCTGTAGCACTCTGCAAACAGTGTTTAAGTTCTATATGGAGGTATAGGTACACCCCCGTTTCGGCAGACTGCGAACGACTGTGTGCACTGTACATTATGAAACCCCGTCGAAAGCGAACATTTTCTGCTGGATCCCATTGTGCGGCTTTTTGCGACTGCAAAATAGTAATGCGCATTAGGAAATAAACCATAACACGCGTCGTGTGTATATACATATTATGTATATACGGTGTACACGCAGTGCGTGGCTGAAATACGATTTAATTTAGAACAGCCAAGTGCAAGCAGGGACAATGAATATTTATGGAAAATTGGTACAGTATTTCATGCGGGTTTTCACGAGCGAAATTAATTTGACGCGAAAAACCGTGCTTTTATTTTTATTTTTTTTTATTTTTATTTTTACTCTTCTGTTAACAACGCAATCGTAATAAAGAGAATACTGGCGACTTTTTTTATTTTTTTTTTTTTATTTGTCATACGAGATAATCATAATAATTGCGGTGCAGTCACGGTTTTAATTTTAATTTTATGCGCTTTTCCGGGAGTTTTTTTCAACATGTTATTTTTAAATTTTTTTATTTTAATATCAACCGCTAACCAACCTGCTGCAGTCGTAGTACTTAATCGTCTATACCTATATAATGTTATATACGCAGGCATTCGGTGAAATTACAGTTGTCGTTTATTTTCGTTTTCAACATGACGACCCCGTGAATGTATGTATATATAGCAGTAGGTATTAACAACGATTATTTGCTTGGACGGACGAGTGTGGCAAAGACAATTTAAATTTAAGTGTACCTACGTTAAAATGTAATAATAATAATATTATATCAACCCAGCGATTACTGTTTATTACGAAATCATACCAATAACGTACAACGAATACAACTAAAATACATTAATAGACACGAGGATGAATGTATGGATTAACGAAATACTTACCTAACAATATTGGATTGACGTTGGATTTCAAGTAATTGTTCAATCTGTTACCGTTTTGTTTGGATTAAATAAAAAAATAAATCCAAAATTAAAAACCAAATCGTGATTTTAATACTTACATAGTCTTAAGATTTGTTTTTTAAATGATATATTTTTAAAAATGTCTTATGCCATATTTCCAATAATTTTATTAGTGACATAATCTGTAACCTATGCCAACCATTTAAATAATGTTTAAACCAAAAAATACTTCGGAGCAGTTTATTGACCATACGTACATAATAAAGTAAATATTTCATCTCAACATAACCTTGAAATATAATACCGAATGTTTTACATACATTTTCTTATATTGTATATTTAAAAATATTGCATACAATAAAAACGTGAAACGTTCATTTGAAGTAAGACGCTATCAAATTACGCATTTTTTAAAAGATGAGAGAAAACTTTCTACTTTATTACTATAAGTCTTATGCGATACCTAACTCGAGCAACTGACACTATTACATTTTATTAGTGAAATAATGGAATGGTTCACAGTTTGCAGTTGTGAAAAAAAGCTAAATAAATTTCGTAAAACGGTCGAATAACAGTAAGTTTAATCTCATATAGCAGTACTAATTTTAGACGGCGCTTCAGATAAGTGTTATGTTCAATTTTGACCATACGATATTGGAAGGCCGATCAGAACAAATACCGTTAAAACTTTAAGTATATCCTAAACGTTTAGTGTTTTTGCATGGAGATAAGATTTTATTTGTTTGCACAAATAGCACAATTATACCTATACTCTCGAGTTGGATAGTTATTTTCCAAAATAGCGATCGCATCTGTTTCAATTAAAGTATTTTTTGGATAAACAATATCACAATTTTCCTAGTTGAATAACCGTTTTAGTTTTAAACTACCTAAGTTTAGTATACCTATTCGCTCTATTGGTTAATTATACAGAGCACAACTATATAATACGTATACTGTATAGTTAGTATATGTATTAATATAGTTGACATAATAATATTATGTTATTTATTGTTTTTTTAATAAATATTTGTTTTGAACTTATAATATAATATATATTTTATGTAAATCAATATAAACCGTAGTATTTTGACTGAAATTATATTATATATTATGATATTTTTTAAATATTGGATACAATTTGATGATTTTACAGTTGAAATGTGATTTTCTAAAATATGAATTTGATTGTATCAAACGTAGCGCCAGTCTATATAGTTACACAGAAATTGTCTTATCAACTTTCACTCTAACGGCAGAAATCAAACCATAGAGCATTGGAGTTGCCTCGAAAAAACAGGTTACGTCGCGAGGAGTCGATTCAAAAACTGACTTAAATATATGAATACGATAGGAAAACAAATGATGAAACTGATAAGTCCTCGCCAAACTTCGTAGAGGTAGGTCCTCGCCAGACATTTTTCAAAACCACAACAGCCATCGCTGCGTTCAAGCTAGTGTTATTTATGGTAATACACTAGGTAATACTACGGTTAATAATTGCGTAAACCAACTTGGTTGTTTGACCTTTGTGCTTTTTTATTTAAAAAGATCCCTGCTTTATAGTTCAAGCTACTTCCTAACCTATACACGAGATTCGTGTCTATTGTATTCCACAAGAGCCGTTAATTTTATTCATACAATTTCCGAGATCTTTAGCAGTGGATCACCCTTTCAACTATGTATTTAAATGATTTTTGACCATATTAAAAAATTTCAAATCTCTCAAGCCTGGCTTGCAAAGCGAAGGTTTAGGTTTAGTTATTGACATTTAAAATGTTATTTAGAAAATTTATGATTATATACAAAAAAAACAATTAAATAGAAAAGGGAGAAATTAGGTAACCGCTTTGCTTGACACTTAGTCCGAGTGTACCTCGTCATTAAGTGAGTCACCAGTAATAGGTACAATATATGTGTTAAATATGAGTTTAATAATAAATCATTGGATACGAAAAACGATTATGAGCGAAGACGCGCGTTTGACAGCCTAGACTCTAGTGTTATATTACTAAATATATATTTTATTACAAAAAATAATAAATCAATCATTTCTATTTTCGTAGTATCTATATTATAAATCAAATCTTTTTTTAATTTTTTAATTGTTTACAATAATCTTAAAAGGTTAAAAAAGGTATTATTTATTTAAGAGTTATAACTCTTAATCGATACTTGTACCCATAATCAATTAATCACTTTTTAAGGTTGTTACTATAAAATATATTACTTTTAGCACTTCCGTCAAGAACTTAATACGGGTTTATGAACAAAAGAAAATGTAAAGATACAATTGAAATGTATCGTTAATGTAGTATCGGGATACTTACAATAATAAATTATATGCGCGTTCGCTGAAGAAGAGGTGCTCGATAACAGAGTCTTATCAATTGTGACTCACACAAACCCGCCAATGCCGGAGTACTCGCAGTCGTCATCAGTGGTGGCGATGGCGGCAACGATGAAGTCGCTCCAACCATAGTGGGTGCCGGTGATGAAGGTGGGGGGGATCTGTGGTACCACTGGAGCCAAGCTTAGCGGTTTGGGGTACCGCTGCAGTAACCGGGGTTACAGGTTGAGCCACCGAGCCCAGGGTTGTGCTGCAAAGTCTGCTGAATTAGAGCACAGCGTTGCAGGTGCTGCGGCGAATGTAGGACGTTGATGAAAACGTGAGTCCCGAAGCGTTGCCAACCATCAAGGTCAGACTTCCGATCGGAGAGATGTAAATATATATATATCGATCTTTGAGAAAATAAATTATTTTTTCTTTCTAAATTTCCTGCACACAAAAGCGTGTTTATTAGTAAAAACAATAAACACGAACGACATAAAGATATCAGTAATCTGTATATTATTACCTATATTACATAAATTACTTTCTAAGATTTCTTTTAGTGTATAGGTACCATATATTGTTATATTTCCTATGTTTCCTAAACAAACTTAAAAAAACAAGTGGCAAGTATTTCATACGTGCTTTTTATGGAAATTAATGTATATTATTTTTATACAGGTAGGTAGGTAGATAATATATATAATAGGTATATTACATTCTACAGAAATCAATCAGTTTTCCAAGTTGTGCACGTTTGTGCTGTTGTGAACTATTAATCATTTCTCCGTTTTGACGCAATGCTCCTCATCAGTTCACTACCGTTCGTTTCCATACGCACAAATTACTCACTTATCAATCTCTGTGATTCAATGACACAAAGTTCGTCTAGTGTCTGCCAATTACTGTCTATCAAAATACATTTCGCTTAATACTTTTTTAGATTCCTAAACAAATGTTTCCGTCATGTTTCTTCGCATTTTTCTATAAGACCAATTAATGAAGATATTATTTTCGGGAACATTACCCGCAGTGAACTGTTATCTTACTAATTTTTATTCCTCTAAAGACCTTATTCAATACCTACATGTTATAAAAAAAAACATATTCAAGTGAATCACTCGTTTTCTTATTATCACACTATTTGAAATATATTTTCAATATTTTTTTGTCATGCAATGAAATCACAGACAATTCGAAAGGTAAGTCTCAAAGGTTGTCCACTAATAAATAATACAGTATATTACAGTGAAGTAAACCGCAACATCGTGTTTCAAAGTTTGACAGTCGGTCGGACAAACCTATCCTATGTTCGCGACGAAAACTATTCAGACAAGTCGCGGCCGCTGCAGCAACAATCGTGTAAATCGGTTCGATCGACCTGCATTGACCACGTTGGTCCGCGTTTTTATTGTTGTGTTTAAGGTATCTGCGCGTGGGATAAAAGTTTCCGATCGACAGACTGCCGATGAAAATCTCGAAAAAAAAAAAAACTAATAATAATAATAACAACGAGAGTGCCTTGCGCTTACATTCCAAACGGCGGCGGCGGCCGTTGCCGACCATCGATATTTATATATATATATATTTATTTATATACGATATAATAACGGTCGGGTAAAAATATAAGAACACGAAAAAATGTAGCTATGCGCGTTAATAAGTCCGGGTGGTTCGAACGCATTCCTGCTGCGGCGGCCCTCCTCAGAATATACGCGTATTACACTGTGTACAGGCAGGTAGGTACTTACACTGCATCGTGGTATTATTATATATATATGCATATAGGTAATAAGATTCCAGCGTGGACCGCGGGTAATGCGCACGTAAATGCATATAATATGACGTTTATGTATATATAGGTACGACGATCGACGGATATAATATATAGAAGAACGCGTGTATAATACGCGGCGTACCTTTACCGAGCGTATACGGACACACTCTTCGCTCGATTCCTAAAAAGAAATTTTTTTACCGACTACCGGGCGAGTAATTATATTAATTAACAGACCGCCGTCTATATATATATATACATGTGTGTGTGTGTGTGTGTGTTGTGTGTACATAATTACAGTGTATTTTTTTGTCCGTCATTTTTTTCTTTTTTATCGGACGATTAAAAATATATCGTCCGCACCACGCGCGCGCGTTCATAACATATTATATTTTATTGTGTGTGTGTGTGTGTCGCGTCGTTTTCGATAAATTTACGCGCAGAGGGAAAATAGAGGACTCATCGTGCCCCCCGGGTCCGAGTGTGTGTGTGTGTGTGTGTGTGTGTGTGTGTGTGTGTGTGTGTGTGTGTGTGTGCACTGTGTGTGTGTGTGTGTGTGTGTGTGCACTGTGTATATCGTTCACCGGTAGGACAAGCCCGAAACTTATAATATAGTTTCGCCCGCTATAATTACTATCCATTAGGCCGCCGAGCCGCATTATAATATTATTCAGAACACCATCGCGCCACCGGACCGCGAGTGGCGGTGCTGCAGTATATTATTATTACGTATAAAACTATAAACGTCATAGTATACATCATGGAGGTACAAACGCCCGGGGACTTTTCCTCCCCGGCCCCACCACCGCGCGAGTAGCCATATTATAAACCGTTGACCCACCGCCCGCCAGCCCCGTGCTCCGACGCGTTAGTGCTGTCGACGGGCGCGGCGGAGGGGGTTGAAGGGACATCGCCGAGATTTGGACTCCGAGACCGGACCGATAAAACATATTACTATATCGATTATCGAGACGGACGAATCGCTCGTTTTCGTATCGCGTGCGCTCGTCGTGACCGCGGTATGGTAATAATTATTATTTCGTAGGTATAAATTATTATCATTATCATTAATGGCTATAGTAGTTGTACACGATACTATCGATGGCTCGTGCAAGTCGCAACACGACCACGGCGACGGTGATGACCCGAATCCGGTAAAAATTGATTTCATCCGACACTGCGATAACGCGAGTCCCGAGTCGACCCGACGACGGCGATGACTGCAGGTGATACGACCGGTGCGGTCTGTGTATAAAATTTCGGCGTCTTATCAGCCGTCATACGGCCTGCTTGAATTTAAAAAAAAAAATTATTAGTTTTTATACGAAAAAAAAACAGAAACGATCATGTAAAGATATAGTGTTGGCGAAGGCGTCGAAGTCACTTAACCAAAAAGACATTGCTGGGTATAGGCGTACAGCGTTTTCGGTGTACGTAGGCGCAGGTGCCGAACAGAATAATCTACTTGTATCGTTCGGTCCGGGGCCGTCGTACTATAGCTGCACGTCCGGAATGGTTCACTGTAGCTCTATATTTTAATAATATAATAAAACACATAATATATCGGATTACCTGTACGCCCCGCAGTTCTTAAGGCGGTAATAATTGCACCTTGTCAATAAAGAAAACAAAAATAATTACGATTGCGCGGACGTCAATGACTCGAGGGCGTTCCAGTTTTGCTTTCAACTGCCGTGACACGTTGTATACGGTATACCGCGGTTATAATACGATGGTATGCTCTGTTTACACAATAAAAATAATAAAACAACGATATTATATATACCTATAATATGTACAATGTAGGAACGCGCGAAGACAGTACTTGGCTGCAGGTGGACCCCCACCACCTCCGTCACTACACTGGCTGATATTCACGAAAAATATTAAGAAGACAAAGCTGCGTATAGAGTATAATACGCGTTGTTTCACACGATATTACAATGTGTGTGGAGAGTGTTCTATATATTATAATATAATGTACGAATAAAAATATGTTATCGACTTAATTAGAAACCTCCGGCCGCCGCCTCGGCAATAATAAATAATTAATTCAAAATATACATTATTAGATCAACTTGACCAGGACACGGGACGTAGAGAGGTAACATTCTGCAGTCGTATAATATATATGTCGGTGTGAAGCAATAACTTGAGATTTGAGAGAAGAAACGGAAAGCGAGCGCAGTAAATATAGGAAAATCATCGTAAAAATGACAAAATAATACACCTATAATATTATTTGTTATTATATAATTTATATGTAATCGTAAAATACAACAAAGTTTTAATTAAACGTCTAGATGATTCGTTACATATATTTGTATGTTTGCTCGATTAATTTAATATAGTGAAAAAACTAATTCAATAATTGCGTACCTACCTCTACATATAGATGACGAATTAAGTCCCAGAGAAAGTAATATTTCGAGTATATTTCGTTTTTCTGTTCCGTAACATTGAATAACTTGTTATTTTTTTTTTACTAACAATTAAACGTGTCAAAATTAATCGACGAAGGCATATTTAGATTTCAGAGAACGAGTAACACCGAACATATCATTAAATATTATATTTTAGATGTCATAGTGGGGCGGATTTATATTTAATTGAATAGGTAATTTTAATATTTTGAGTTTAAATGCAATATTCTAATTTTTATTATTTACACTCTTAGGATTTTATTAAGAAATTAATAAACTACTACCTATACAATCTGTTTAAAAAGTTGGCCACTTAAAACGTCAGTTGCGAAACAAAAATGTATTTGTTTTATTGTCTTTTTAAAATAAATTAAATTAAATTATAACACTATCTTCACTATGCAATATACAATGATGTGTTATGCAATAAAATGTAAACATAATATTACGTAGGAATATCGTATAGGTAGGTACCTATATTATACTGTCGATCAATATTCATTTAATGGAATCACAATTAAAACTATTAATATGCTTTAAATTTTAAAGGTTAGGTTAGGTTAGGTTTTAAAGTTTAAAATATATGATTATTATTATTAATAATAATATTTTTTTATTGAGCTTAAGCCCGGTAACTATGGTCATTAGCTGTTTTTGTTTGCCGGTTGTTTTTAGGGGGAAGGAACGGTTAGTTGTAAATACGTTTTGCATGTGGGGCAAGGATTCGTTGCTAAGAATCCCGGGTGGTCACCCATCCGGGAACTAGCGACGCAGGGCGATACGTACACTCAAAGCATTTCCACAGTTCAGTGTACGCACCGCGGCACACCACGCCACAAAATACTTAATTATTATACTACAAGAAATAGGTTTATAATTAGACACTAATTACTAACGAGTTATATTTTACAGAGGTAGGACGAAGTTACTTTGAAAATTCAGTGAGTATACTAGTTATGAAAACTATCACTTGAAAAACTATTAGCCAACCGGTTCATAGTTTGATAAATTGTATACAATTTTCTAAGGACACGTTAAAAAAAATTGAAATTACTAAACTTATACAAACCGATGTACGTTTTATTTCACAAATTCAATATCAATACTACATTATGAAATCATTACATTTTTATATTAATACTCTTTCTACATTATTTTATTTTTAATTTCATAATATTATGATTTCTGATGAATATTTCAAAATTTATTTAATTTACAGCCTAGTTTATGCTATTTATGTTTTATAACATTGGTAGGTATACGTCAGTTCTGTGACTATAACATAGGATTATGCAATCGTTTTTAAATTTTTAACTAGGTACAAGAAATTAGAAAACTACCAACTTGATTTTTTTTTGATCTCTAAAAGAAAATATAATAAAATTTGGATACCTACTACATATTAATTATCAATGACATACATATTTTTGCAATGAATCTCTTGTGGATGAATTAATTTTTTATAATTAACAATCATAATAATATTTCATCACAGACTACATTAAATAATTTCATGGTTTTTACTAGGTACGATTGCACCGTATCTTGGCAAATATATTACTATATTAACAGTACTGGGGTTGAAAATTGTCTAGGGATTTCCTTTGAGTTGTGCTTCCCAAGGTAATGTCTCAGACCACCGAGCACCGATAAGGAAGAAGCACATTAATCATCAATTTGAACATTAGACAAATATTTATTAGTAAAGTTAGTTAGAATAGTAGTTTATCACAATCGTGCCGCCCGCGCCCGCCTAAGTAGAAACGTGAATAGCGCGAATTTCTATTGTAAAAAACCTACAGAAATATCAAGTCTAAAAATTTTTATATTATCAATTTGAATATGTGGAATTATGTGAGTAGGTACGACTATAGTGTATAATATATATTATGATATAAAGCAATAATCGTGTAAATACTTGGTTTTGAAAAATTTGAATAAAAAAAAATCTTGCAAACAATTTATTTATAATATTATATACGAAAAGAAGAAATTAAGTGGACATTATTATTAATCATATCAAAAAAGTAACATAAAGAGCAAAGAAATGCCATGGGTACTTGACGTTATAATAAACATATTTAATAGATTATCATTTTGAAAACAGTTTTTCATTTGTATTAACATAATATAATATATACTTTTATACTATGTTTGATGCCATGGGCAATTCGAAATGAATGTGTAGTACCTATATATTATTATATGATAATAATTATACGCACAAACAATTTAATATTTTGAAAGCACACAATTATTTAAATGCGTGCATATGCTGTATACGAATACGTTTTTAATTAAATTCCTATGGTCGTTATAGAAGGGAATTATTTTTTTAAATAAAGTTTTCAATTCCATAGAGTTGTAAGTATGTTATTTTTAAATTATCGCAGTCAATATAAATTGTTATGCTACATAATATACGATATAATAACATAATTTTCAGAGTTATAAACTCATATAGGTAGTATACAGCTACCTAAAAGTTATTATGACGTGTCGTGGATCGTGATAATATTACGATATTGTGGCATAAGTACATTTATGTAAATATGTAGCAATGTTACATTTGTAACCCTAAGATAATATTATACAGAGTGATACACCAAGATTGCTCACCCTCTATTATCCGCATTAAATAATTTACAGTGTACAAGGGGGAGAAGAGAGAGGCTATATCTCATTTGAAAACCAGAAAGTGAAATATAAAGCACAACAAATCTCAAGAACTGGAAAATATGGTCCACGACCAACAAATTAACATTGGCCTTTAAGTATATTTAAAAATTCCAAATAGGTATTAGAGTTGAGAGTTCGGATGAATTAATTTATTAATGAAGACAAAATTGAGATTAGCATGCTTGGTGAACATTACGTGGAATTAATATGATAATAACACATATTTTCTGAATGTGTATTATGTAACAAGTTTATAGACATTTTTTTATATTACATAATTTTGTTAAAATCTAACTCAAAAACAATGCAAGTGATTACATTAAGGTTAAATCATGAAAAATGTATACATTAGTTATTAATTTATAGCATTGATTAATAGGCAATAGACTAATTATACTTTTATATTACCTATGTTTCAATATTATTTTGAAGTATTCGGATTTTCTGAAATGGCATTTCAATATGGTAATGGTATGTGTTTATTACCTATGTATATATTGTAATAACGATATTAGTTTGGCTGTTTGGTTATAAAGTAATAATAATAAACCAATGATACGTAAATTTGGTTTGCATTATCGTTGCCAATAATTTGATCTGCAGGATAAAACAAAAGTCCACTTTAAAAAGAAACAGATGTAACTCTTTTTTAGTTGAGACCGGAACTATATTTACGAAAAATGTCATAGTATAGTATTTAATATTTCAATAAATCAACTAAAAAAAAAGGCGGTAGACTAAAGAGACGATTATAATATAGATGTATAGGGTAACTTTTGTCATTCGTTAAATTATTTACGATGGTGAAGAATAGCTGTGTTATGCAACATGATGTATATTATGTTTAATGGAAAAGCAGATGTAAACCATCGCACTCAAAAAATATTTTTGACGAAGCACACTGAAAAGTTTAAGCCTGACTTGAATTTTTTTTTTTTTAGTTTACAACTTATTTGGTTTTTTTTTTAAAGTACGAGGAAAAGGTTCAGATATAATATCTAAAATAGAGTATCAACTAAGTTTTCTATAGAAGCAGAGCTATTAAAATGCGCGTAACGTTATTAAGCCATCCAATATTTAAAAAGTGTAAATTCTTAAAAGAAACTTTGTATAACTTATATAATATATCAGAAAAGTGTTCGCTTCAGTTATGGTCTAAAATGACAAACCGCGATGGTGAGGTCACATCGGTTGAATACAATATTATGAACCCATTAAGTAAACTTTTAGTTATTATTATGTCTATACACTATACAGGTGTATATGGATCGTCCTGCAGGTGGACACGACCACAATAACATATATGTGCTTATAATAAGATTACAGACTACAGAAGAAGACGCTCATATAAGACTCACATTGGGACCAGCACAGAGTGAGTCTTATAACGGATTGAATCTTATAGGCGAAAAGTGGGAGAAAAACAAACGAACATTTTAATTACTTACCTATTAACTTTATTTTGTTACTTTTACATATATTATTAAATAAGTACAATACAAACATTCAAAATAATTATTAATTGCGATAAATTTGAAATGCACTAAAATTTGTTGTGCGCATAATATAGTAGTTATTTATCGCAGTGGTCTTCAATCGGCTCGGCGCCGACTGTTTTCGTAAGAAAAAATTGCACTACCCGTGTCAACTTGGTCGGCCATAGAAAAAAGTCTTTAGCTGCTGGATTAGAAATCAAAAAATTGCAAACACAAAAGTTTATTTTTATGATTTTTCTTACGAAATCTGAGACTTATAACCGAAGTGGTGACGAGTATATTAAAACCAATCTATTTTGATGTACTCGTTGGATACGTCCGTTCCAGGCGATTTTGAGTATAATAAGTGACTGAACCATGAGTCTTATAAGCTGCGTCTATACTGCATAATGATATCGATATGCGTTGCGAAGAATATCGTCTCGTTGGTTACGACATGGGACATAACATTATGATTTATGGGTATCGATGGTGCTACTCGCGCTTTTACCCACCCGCACCGCATCGTAGTCCATCGATTCTAAATTGGCTATAACTGCGACGTATAATAATAATAATAATTATTATTACTAAAACAATAATAATACGGTAGTCACCTACGCGTTTAATGATAACATCGCGGGTGTACATACTATTAATATAACACGACAGGACGAGAGTGAATTAAAAAATCGACGAAAACGCCGTATACGATTGCCCAACCACCGTCGAAATCGCGGTCGGGCGTACGTAATGTTGTTATACACATTGGCGAGTTTAGGTCGCTGCCAGCGGTACACATAATATTATATATATAGCTTGCTGTCCGTCCGCGATCCAGTTCACGGGCGAAGGTCGGCTCCGTCCTAGAGGCACTCTCTGGCGCGGGTCGGCCAAGGGTCGTGCTCGCACAAAATCATTACCGTGTTTTATTACTATTATTAAAATAATCATTATTGTAATTATTTTCCATCTATTACGCCAACTGAAGCCGTTCGTATGGGTACCCAACCTATGGGTACGTAGGTACCGACAGCGGCACCCGCAATGAGCCTAATGAGCGCGAGAGTCTGTCTGTTTGTTTGTTTGTTTTTTTTTTTTTTTTTTGTATCCAGTTTCACTTTCCACGACTTTGGTACCTTCACGCACATATACGTATATATAATAGCATATTATAATACACTTACGACCACACTCGAGCAGCAGCACGGTAAGGCCTCGGCGGTATCGGTGCCAGAGATCACTGTCGACCCAAATGAACGGCGTGATCAAACCCATTTAAATCGCAGTTCACACCACGCCGATGAGTGTGTGTGTGTGTGTGTGTGTCTGTGTGTTCGAGTGTGTATAATAAATACGAGCGATAACCGATAATGAGCGACTCCGGGGCGACGGGTGCGTTGCGTCATTTTCGCGCAGCTTTTAACAACCTGTCGACGTCTGGCATACGACTATTTTTTTTTTAAATATTATATTATACACTATACGTGTGACGCAACACCATTATAGCGAGCTGCAGACAGGCAGCGAGGTATACCTACATATTATTATAATATATTTATATCGATACACAATAATAATAATAATAATATAATATATAATACACGGGTATATACATATACATATCATAAACGGCGTATAATGCGCGCGCGGTGACGTGGTGACAGACGCGCGGCCTCTGAACATTATAATATTAATATTCCTTTTATTTTTTTCGCCTAATGAACTCGCGCCGCCGCTTCTATATTGCAATCATATCACACTCAGCACACGCGCACAACGCGGCCCACCGTTTGGAACGTGCGATAAACGATGATAATAAACATTGAACGCGCAATACGTTTGCACGCGGTATGTATTACATAGGTTAGGTGCGTGTAAGACATAATATTATATAATATACTGTGCCGATGACGCAGAGTCGTATCCTCGATCCCCGCATAGAGCCGGATGGATATGGCGGCTACTTCTAGGTTTATGAGTTCATTAATCTACAGTTCATTCATACATTTTTATTTTGTACCCGCGGATTGGAATACCGAACAGTTTATCAGTGGCACCAAATTTGAGCACATGAGACAATTGATTGAGGGGGGGGATGGGAACCCCCCGTTCGCAATGGGCATTAACAGTTTACAACGTCATCTCACCAAGCTAGTATAAAGGTGACCCCAAATAAAACCACCGGTGTAGTGTCGCTAAAAATATTCAATGCCCAGTGTTGACGAAGGAAACATTTGCGGTCCGTCCCTCCATGACCTGCCCACCATGTCGATAAAAGTCCATCGTATCTTAGTTAAAAGTCCATCATATCTATATCCTTGCCCCAGTGTGTATCCTCTATCTAGCATTAGTCTCGTGGGTTTTATGCGTCAATTCGATCAGACCAGATTCGAGAATTGGCGAGTTGAGTACCAATAATTATTACCAATTTTTTTTTAATCGTTAGAGCTTCGTCGATGCGAAAATAACTAAGTCGACTAGTATCTTCACTAGGCGTTTGTTTTGATGAAATATCAAAGGTATGGAGATTAATAAAAATAAAATACGTAAATCGAGCACTCGTCTGATTATATCAATATTGTATATTCTTCAAACACGAGGAAATATCTACGTTTTATATGAATGGAAAAAATAATTGCATTTTTTTAAATGTTTGTCTAAAATTATAATATTTATGAACTCCTTAACCCGAATAAAAAATTAACGAACCGAAAAACAAATCTCTATCTTAGAACGAAATTAGCTCATTAGGATCAAAGTCGGTATATATATAAAAAAAAAAACTGTTTTGGATTCTGTAGTACGGTACGCACTTGTCACTTCAAATCGGCGAATACAAGCTTTGAAATTCTCAGTATTTGTATAATTTACATCATAAATAAAAAAACTTATGAATATAAAAAAATAAAATATAAACTAACTATGATATTAAATTAATAATATATTTTTCATTTGTAAACTGTTGCTTTTGTTGTTATATAATATAATACTTCCTTTTTATTTCTCTATCTTAATATTTTTGCTGTTTTTTTGTTGTAATTCATATGTATACATACCAGCTGTTATTCTTACTTGTTAACTGTATAAACCCTCACAGAATTTTGGAAGTTATAATATTTTGTGAATATATTGAAGTGCTTGAACAATGAATATTTGACTAATTGACCATTGTATACATATTTTCTTCTTATGATAACGAAAATATTGTGCTATATGATTGCATACAAATGTTGACTGTAGTTGGGAAATATTTGTATGCTGTGTGGGAAAAGGGCTCGGCCTTCTAAAATATTCTAAAATAAAATGAAATATGATATTTTATTGCTAACTAATTATTACTTTATATAAATAATGATTGGACTCAGTATTTGTATAATTTAAGTTGATTTTGTTGATTAAATTTAAGATTATGATATTATATAGGTTTATGAAACCTGATGTAATCAATGCGATCGGAAAGAAAAAAACGCTGCAGATGAAGTTGGCACTATAACAGGTATCGGTATACATTCCAAAAACCTTCAAAAGCGAATCTAAACACTCGCGTATTGTCGGACGTTTATCTGTGAAGTTAAATTCTACTCGACATAACTTTTAACTATATTATGTATAGGTAATTTATGGTCTACATGATTCATTCGTGCAATATCGAAGTAGGAGGTATACCTATAGTTATGCAAATAGAAATTATTGAACACATATTAAACGCATACAATTCAATAGGTTCGTATATTATATTATATTATTTTGTGTTGCGTCGAATTCATTTTCGATTGTTCGCTTATTCGTCGCGTTCATTAAGTTCAACATTCCGGCAACAATTTCGCGCATTGTACTTAATACACGACGCAGCCTATATAATATGTGCATCGTTATAATATGAATTTCGAAGACCAAAATAATAATGGAAAATAATTTCACCAGCACCGACACTTTGACGGGACGGACACACCGCGCCTTTTCGTATAATGAAACGTACAGGCATTAATAATATATAAAAAAAAAATTTTCCCGAATGCCCAACTACACCAGATATTGTATGCTTTAAGTACGCGTATATTATATTCTAAAAGCGTCCAGCGTTTACCCGCCGTGACATTCGAATTGAAATATATTTTTGCAAAATAATAATTGCGCGTTCGTCGCCAATCATTGATTTAGCAACGTAGCCAACGTTTTATTGCCACGCAGAAAATAATAGAAATACGATTTTGTCCTATTATTATTACCTACTCGAAACGATTCAAAATACAGCTATATGTCCCCCCCCCCCCACCACTTTGTAATTTCGAAACATAATAAACTCTGTGTACGCGCTTTGTGTTATTAACCGACCCATCGTTTGTGTTCGTCGTCTTCCCAATTTATCCAATTTTCAAAGTTGTGAGTGGGGCTGGGGACTAGGAGATTGTTAATGCACAATAAATTCGGAACAAACACGTATAACAACGCAACGTCCATATTAATACAGTATTTATTGGAGTGTACCTCAATTCATGGGCAAACCGGCGTCAGCATATTAGGTATATTTAGTTTAATGAAATAATTCGATTAAAATAGCCAACCGGAAGTTGCGGATTAGTCACTCACTTGGTATATTTAACTCTCTACAATTCTCTGATATCTCTAAAAACAATATCTGACTATTTTGTTCAAAATAAGTTTACACAACGCTACAATATTACTACCTGTTATAATCTGCAACCAATGGCAATAATTTATAAACAAGAAAAAATTTCAATTTCCACCGAGAATTTCAAAATCCAAATTTGAGGACCTCTTAAAAATACGAATTTTGGAAAATCTTTTCTTAATGGGTCTTTACATCAGAAAACCAAATAACTCACAACATTTCATACTCATAGCATCGCCGACTAGGCGACGATGAATCATTCAGTCAATATCAATCAGTCAGTCAGTGGTACAAGTTATTTTATATTATGTATAAATTAATTAAATATTTTACTGTCACGCAGTAAATAATCGAAATACGATTTTGTCCGATTGTTATAATATTGTTACTCGAAAAGCTTGAAAATATATAGAATTTATTATAGCTTCGGAAGAAACATGACCGACAACGCAACGCTCATAATAAACTATAATATGATATTATTATATTAACCTATATACACGAGCAACACATACAATCTGACAAATCTCGTCCGCCCGGCGTCTTCCGTTCACGTACGGGACGAATAACGACGGTCGTTCGGTACACGCGTAGGTACTCCAGCAGTACACGAAACTCGCTCGATTTATGAATTTCCGTCGGATTATCGTATCTTTTTATTGATATATGAAATCTTTATTCCTCCCGAGCAACGGCCGCCGGTATATGGTTATACCTAAACCTATATTATATACCTGCGCGTCTAATCCAGAGATTGGAAACGCGGCAACGATTCTTTTTTACGATTCCGCGGCCCGTAAAAATCCATAAGCTCGTCCCGTCTCAGTCTCCGTCCCTCTATTTCCTCTATCTCTTTCTCATTTTTATGACAGAAAACGAAAATGTTTTTATATACGAAACCGCTCGTCCGTCCGAACGGCTACAGACAAATATTAGATTCCGGCAAATTGAAAATATCAAAAAAAATTTTCACGTCTTATCAAATATTGAGGCGTTTTCCCGCCGAAACTTAAGTGTGTACGGCTTGTATACTATACCTATACCTATACCTATATCATATTATATGACATCTGTATGCGTATACGTGCGCCAAAACTACGAAATCAAACCAATCAACTCATTCGTTATTAAGGCTAGGTAGTAATCTTCTATACCGTAATATTATATATACCACGTGGAGGAAAATGGTATCGTCGCTTTATACCGAAAGGTCAGGTTGCCGTTCGATAACCTCTCGATTAGCACCTAAATGGTTTTTACATTAATATATTATTATATATTATACAGTTTACTGTTCTCTTGGGTATACCGCACGACAATCGATAAAAGTGAAACTTAGCCGCGAACTACGAAAATAAATACAAAGATATCGAAATCTCTTGTATGTCGCACTATCAAAATATTTATATCCAGCTCTATATTGATAGTCACGACCAACTGTAGTAATATTTTTAAATGACACCGCGAACAAAACTTTTGCAGACGTTATGTTATACGTTATTCGTCTTTACTAAGTATACATCATAGGTATGCGTTACTATATTAAGATAATATATTGTTTATTAAAATCGTGATTTTATTAAAATTTAAAATATTGTAATAACTCAATTTCGCCCGTTAAAAAATGAAAAAATACAAAATTTAAATTATATGAGTTTATCTTGGTGTTAATATACCACCTCTACCGACCTCAGTTTACTGAAAAATTTGTATAGCTTTGAGAACTAATTCGACCGAGATAGACAATTAATTTGTGGTGGATTGGATATATCACTTGGTATGAATCGAACGTTGTTCAAACTTCAAACCAATCTTTAAGCTTTCCTGATATCTGAAAAAATAATTTGAAATGTTGACAAATTTAGTTAAATAGTTTTTGAGTACCTATATAATAGCTACAAATATATATTCAACTGTTATATTATTACAATTACATTTGAAAATTATTAAAATCCATATTCACAATTTTTTTTATAAGCATTCAAAGTTAAAATCTTGACAAAATACGTAAAAATCATTCAAATTATTTTGAGTAAAAATACATACCTTAAAAAATTGCAACATAGACATTTTTTTAAATGTTCCCAACTTAAATGTATAATTTTTTTTTGGCAAATTTTAAGAGAACAACATTATTGTTCAATATTTGTTGAAAAATACGTTTATCAATTGGCAATTTCCTATTTTCTATACAGCCATTTTCAACAAAATATAAAATATATATTTTGAAGAAAAAAAAAGTTTGAAAAAAAATCTTATATATTTGTAAATTTGTTAAATAATTGTTTTACAAAATTTTAATTATTAAACCATCACAATTACTGTATTATGAATACGCATATAAATTTATATGGCACAAAAAAGCTGTCAATAAAAACGTAACTTATTTTTTTGGCGCAGATGGGTTACACCCACTGTCTCGGTGCAGCGTAGGATTAAACCAAATTAAATAACCCACTATGACGACACCTGATAATTTGAATAACTATACTTAGTTATATGTATATTTTGAATAAACTAGAGCTTTGGCCTTTGATACAAAGTCTCGAGTTTCGAAACTGTTAAAAACAGAGTTGATCGAATAATTTTCACGTTATTAAAGCATTTATGTTTACTTAAATATAATAATGTTATTAATTTTATTGTGAAAATAAATTAATTTTGAAATTTGATTTACTATATCAAGTGTATTCAAAAAACAATGTTTTAATAACCATAAATTACTTATTTAAAATTCTACAAGGTTGACGGTGTAGGTAAATAAGCCATGTCAAAATAATTTGAGTATTCATATGACTTCAGTACAAGTAATACAAATAAAATAAATAATTACTTACAAACAGAAAGATTATAATATTCAGTTATATCTGAAAAATGTATTATGTGTTGTATTTCGATATTGATTTAATTATAGTACTTCGAATAGGTAAACTAGTTAAATATTTTTAATCAATTATTCAAATTATATTAAAAAGTCGTTTGCATTTTAAATTCAAAACAGTTGATTACGAGTACCTACAATAATAATCAAAAAGCTTCAATTTTATCATAAATTCAACTATAAAGCGTAATTTTTTTTTTATATTTTTTATGCTCAACACTTTCATTAATATTACAATAAAATTGAATAAATATTAAAATAAATATATTTTTCAGATGAAGTTTAAAAATGTTTTGAATATTTTTAGTGTGAGTTTAATAGGGTGTGAATCTCCTTGGAACAGTTCCTGTGCTTAATAAAATTAGCTATACAGCTACGCAAATAGCATCGACGGTAAAAAGGGAATAAAATAGATAGAGATACAAGATGAGTCTGGAAACCAATATTTGCATAACTCTGTAGGATAAAAAAACAACTCAGACAAGACAATGCGTTTGTCTCAAATACGATATATGGAAACGAGTTTTTGGAAATGTGTAAATCAAACCAAAAGGTCGGAGACTACAGGATTCACTGGATTTACATAAGTACCTATATATAATGTTATATATATGTAAAAAAAGTAAATTTGCGCGCCATTACTTTTCTTTTTTTCTAATAATTTGGAGTTACGCAGTATCTACAACACACAGAGATGATAATTAAAAATAAAATGTAACAATGATATTTTAATAAGAAATGATGGTATATACTTCGTTTGCTTAATACGATTTACTATATAGTTGTATTTGAAAGAGAAATAAAAACAAATCATGCAAAACAAAAGTAATATATAAAGGAGAAATTGTATTTAAATTTAAAAATTCAATTTAAACCGGATTACAGGATATCTAATAAATATTGGTTAAACAAATTGGTTTATTTCACAGTAGTCTTTGAGTTTCAATCTTTAATGTTTATTATATATAAGAAAACAAAAAATAAAATATAGTTTGGACGACGTCTGTTCGTATAGTTCTTATATTAAAAGTTAAAGGATGCGCGTAGGATTTACCTTTTTAAAATATTAATAAACTGAAATTTTAATAAAACGAAAACTAGGTACATCAAATGTTTTACTGGATGTTCGCGCAAAAAATAAATTAACAATAGCGATGCTCAAATCCGAGCATATGAAAAGGATTTAAAAAATATAATTAATACTCTGCGGTTTTATCTACCTTTTTATATTCAAAATTATATAACTATAAAAAGAAATATTTTGTAGTAGTAGGTTTTTTATTTATTTTACGGCGACATTAAATCTATGTACCTCCGTGTAGTACCTACACCATAAAATATATATATACATTGCATAATACACAGAATAACATACGATACACGTTGTATCGATATTAATTTTTTGTGATTTTTTCAAATAAAATAATGTTTTATAGGATGCTCTCTATGGCTGATATACCATTGGTTGGCACGCGTACAGGACGAATATTTCAAACTATAATATGCTCAACTTGTACGTATATATACCGACATTTATCAGGAAATCTGACGTGTCTGAATTTAAAACATTATGTCCTGACAGTAAGCTCGGATTGTGTTGCAATTTATGAGTGTTGAGAGTGCTTTATAGAATTCCGATACTCTTTATCGCCCAACGTTTTAAATTCGAACGAGCTAACAAACTTGACGTACCCTGCACGTGTACATATATAGGTAGGTATAGGGGCCTACCTATATATGCGCACATAACACCGATCCCCTCCGATCGTTATAAAATAAAACGCGAAACTCGTATAAAACGGTCTTAAATGAAAAATCGCTCGTATAATATAATATGATATTATAATTTTACTATTAACTGAATGAAAAAATAAAAATGAAAAAACGAAGATTCGATATCGGTGAAACAAGCCACGAAAGTCATGTAAATCTGTAATGTCGTCTTGTGGATATACATATATACATGGAGCAATATTTAAATATTTTTGTTTTTGTTTCTGCAAGCTTAGTCGTTTTCGTTGCACAAATCACAACACTGCAACAACGTTCGATATTTGCTCAGTGCCGATAAGCAAAACGTAAAAATAGTGTTTGTATAGAGACAAAAATAAAACTCTCATATCTATATCGTAGGTATGTCACGATTTTAAATCTTTTTTCATTGCAATTATTAACAAAATAATTGTATAATAATATGATCTCAATAGAATCATAGAACAACAAACAATACATAAAATAAAATAAAAAATCCAAAAATATAAGTGAAAGGAATCTCAGCTCTTTCGATCTTTAATAGGTCGACATTATATTGTGATACAACAACATCATGAATGACGTTTCAGATATTAATACAAAAGCCAATTAACTCAAGATAATATAATTATCGTGACTACTAACAGCCATAAACATAACATGATGTTATCAAAGAGTTTTCATCTAATTTTCATTATGAATAACTCATCTCAGAAGTGAAGTTTTCATTATTGAATAATTTACAATATTGTAAGTATAATACACTGAACGTCATTTTTTCATAACTTTGAGTGTTCTCCAAGCGACCATAATTTTCGTGTAAAATAATTGTTTATCGTGAAAATATTATGTAATTAATTTTAGAATATATTATTACTTTATGATTCGGGTATTTTTAGCTAAAGAAACAAAAATATACATTAAAATTATATAAGTAATAAATAATAATGAATAATATGGATTCTGAACGATGCTAAAAATGAATTGATATTACATAGATATATTTAAACACCTAGGTTCAATAAAATAATATTTGTACTTTAAACTTGTTATCAGTCAGAGTTGAATATAAAAAAATACATTTTTTGTTAAGAATATTTTTTATATTATCTTCCCTGTAATGTTTAAGTGTTAGGCAAGTATATTATATAAAGGTAAAAATAAATTACTTCGTTAACATTGTACTATATTTTTTTAAATAGTCAAATGTCGAGAACAACGATACTTAATCATCGAATGCATAACAAAAACGAAAAAAAATTCATTCAATTCTTAATGATAAAAGTTTGTGCGAATTAAAAAAGAAAACTAATAATAAAAACAATACCTTTGTATTTTTTACTGTACAATAGCGTCAAAGATCCAGTTATTATTATTATTATTTTTATCGTTATTGTGATTTTTAATTACCGGTCTTGTGTCTTCTGGGCGCGAATTCCTCGGAAGCCGATTCAAATCGGGTAACGTCCCTCCCCCCTTACTCACAGTTTCAACTGTTACAAAAATAAAAATAAACAAGTAAATTTAAAAAAAAATGCGATTAATCGTTGAATTTAATTTAAAAAAGAGATCAAACGGAGCGCTTTCACTGTTATATCGAATTGCTGCACAAACGAGAACCGAAATTCAATTCTTATCGATCGTACAAACTAAATATCAGTATAATTATATTTAAGTATCTAATATTTCCAAGATAAAAAAAATGTTCGTAAGCCTTTTTTTTATTGTTCTTATAGGGTGTTTTCAGATATTATACTTATTAGTAATTTGAAATGACCTCGTTAATCGCCCTCTTTAGTTTTGTGATCCATAATTTTAGATTTTTATAAGCTTCTTAAAATTGGACACTAAGTTCAACTATATAACTTATACTCCTGTAGTTAAGTTACTCATTTATATTTCTATCAATTCGACGTTCATATTAAATCCATCGTCGATCGTGTCTTAAATAATATAATCGTATCCATCGTAAGCCACTCCGTTTAGCTCTATAATAAGATTCTTTTGAGCTGAACTTAAAAATGTAAAAAATGTAAGTGCCTGTATTGAATTTCACCAAACGTTTACAATTTGTTTTCGTTAACATACAAATGATAGGTAAAAACGAAAATATGAAAATTTGAGTTGTTAAACTAATGGGTTCTATGGTGTATCTAATACACCGGTCAAAAATACAAAAACCGCAACGTTAAGTGTAGGTAATGACGGATTAGAAATTTCGAAATTCGATACGGTTTACGAGTGTGATCTAATATTGAATCTAGATTTAACTCGGTACTTAATGGTGAAAATCAATTAATTATATCTACGCCACTGTAATGCGATATAAAATTATTATAATATATCATATAGTTATCGTTGGTGCGTTATATTACATTACACAACGTCGTTCAGTCTACATAATATGCAAATCTCAAATAACAAACTGGTTCCACGATATCGATGTTTATTTGATATCGCAGAGCGATGGACTGTATAGTGTTTAAATGTGCAACGATACAATTTATATGACGTGTACGAACTACCAAGGCGCAATAATCATCTCAATGACTCTATACCTATAACTACACCTATCGGTATCTGGGAAACCGAAGAATATTTCAGTCGAATTCAGTTTTGAAAAAAAGAAACTATAAAACAAATAACGATTACACGGCGACGAAATAAATAAAACAAATAAAGACATGATATTTCAATCGGTCTAACCGGTCATACGTAGACAGTTTTAAAATGTATTTCAATTTATGTAATACGCAGTGCCATCTGTCGGTGAAACTTCGTTCGAAAAATAACACAGGGCAAACTTGAGAAAATTACTTCAAAAGTGGTATCACAGCCTAGTAGGTAGCTGCTTTTTTCTTACAGCTTGTATAAATGACTAAGAGAGTTGACTTTATACTTTACTTCAACGATTTTTAATATTATGTCGATCAATTGCGTAAATTATAATTTTATTATTACAAAATATACAAGATACCTATAACTAATCAAAACTTGGCAAAATTCTATAGTGTTTAACTATATTATTATACGTAAGAAGATGAATGTTATTAATGTGTCGTGGTAGTCAAATGATTAATGTAATAAATTATAATGACGCATTGATCATTGCAACAGGTTTAGTTCAACAAATCTATAGTTTGTTAAACTAAAGTAAAGTAAGTTAAATTAATTATTTGATACACTTATATAAGTCAATAATCATTAATCATTATTTACGTAGGACGAAAGTGTAAACATAATCGTCCAGGGTATTTATGATGTGTTTATATAATATAGTGTATAATACTGTTATGATTATACACTGGAAAGAAATTAAATTCTATAAATTAATAATTATTAAATTGTTTTTATTAGTATCAACTACAAACATTATTTGCTTATATAAATATTACATTTTTACATTATATTATAGTGTACATTTAAATTTTTTTATGATAAGAAATTATGATGAGGGGGTTTGAAAATGAACCAATATTGTTTCTTGTAAATTGTCCGAAATGTTAAATTAATTTCTGGCTTCGTCGAAATTGTTAACATTTTTTTTTTTTAATTTAATTTGTAATTTAATACTTTTCTTAAGACATTAAATATAATACGGCCATACTTTTCAACATTGATAAAGTATATGCATACGAATTTGGTTTGTTGGACATCTGAATTATTTTACGATGGTTGTTTTGGGCTGATTTTTTTATCGAAAAATATAAAATTGATTTAAGTAATTTCTAGTTTTAACTATATAGGTATTCTCAATCCTCAAAATAAATGGATATTGCCCCATAAACAGTTATATTCATACATACTTGTTAGTTGTTACCATTCATATTATGCGCGTCCCCAGAAATGAATTCTACGCAATCGTTGCCAACCTAATATAAGTGTATTAGTTATAAGGTTTTATTATTGATATTTTGGTACAGTTGTTCCTACGGTGTTCAATTTATACAAATTATAATTTTTTATTTAATTATAATAACATTTATTACATACAATGGTTTATTAATATATTTTAATTTCCCTTTGGCACATTGAAAATGTTGTTAATCAACCGTTATTGAATGTCATTATTATAACTTAATTTAAATAATTTGATTCTTATATAAGTAATATTATAAAGCACTAAGGAAAGTCGGTTTTATGAATCATTATTTTCAACCCTCCAGTGTATTGAGGGACGAGTACAAACCCCTTGGCACCAGTATATACTTACTACTTCCATCCCTGGAGGTCGAACGTGCTGAAATTCAACACTGAAAGCTGAGATTGCGTGATTTCCGTACAACTAATGTCTAATTGTTGAAATATTATTAAAGTTTATGTCTTACTCGCTACTATATTAGAGTCACTGTAAATTTCACTGGTTACCTTCGCAGCAGTCAATATAGTGGTGTTTCACAAGACTTCGTGTATGTGGACTAGATACGCCTAAACACGGAGTACCGCATAACTAACGTGCCAAGATTTGTACTTTTTAAATGATTTTTAATCTAATATTATATTATTGTAAAATAATTAATTGTTGTTTAATGAGCTAATAAGGTGATGTGGAACAATGGCTTAGATCATACAGAGATCGACACTGTGTTCTACCATTACACCCAAAGGTCAGCAAGTTAATTAAAACAATTAACTCATGTTAAGTTAAGTTAAGAGAACACAATATCAATACGTTAGAAGCTAACAGTTTACAGATCATAAATTTAACTAAAGAAGTTAAAAGTCAGTGTGAAAAATATATACACTTAACTCAATTTCAAAAAAGTTAATGTATTTTATATAGTTAGTATGTGGATCACATAAAGAGTGATTGAGTTCTTTCTAATTTCTTAAACTATGATTAACAATTTTATTGAACTTTTACACACTTAATTTACCTAATAATTTAACAAAAATTAATTTTTTATATCAATACCAATTTAAAGTCGGGTAATATTAACCCTATCTTATCTAATGAAATATATTTATACACGAAATTATTTTATCAAGAAAAATAACAGAAATACCTAACGTATTATTATAGTATTGGATAGATTTTATTTTTAAATTTATTTCAACTGTCAGTCTGTTAATCTGATTAAATTCATAAGTTGATTAGAAAATTAAGTAACATGTTATGTTAAAAAATTAAAAACTTTAACTTAAACTTTTTAACTAGTTAATGCCCCATCTTTTATTATACCGTTCTTCCGAAATTGAAAAGCCGATATTCCATATCTTATATAATATACATGGTAAGTATAAATAGCATACACATTTTTTTTAAAAATCTCTGGTCTAGATACGCAGATAAACCTGCTTTCTATAATTGATAATAATTTCTAGAAAAAAGAAAAATATTACAATATTATTTAACATTTTTTAAAATGTAATATTATAAATAGAAATTGTACAATTTAATATTTCAATTGATTTGGTAAGCATTATATCAATTCAATCTAGATAACAACAAATTATGGTAATATTATGCACTATATATTATTATATTATATTTACCACAAGTCGTAACATATAATATTATGATATTGTAATACATAATAATATGTTTATGCACTAATTTTTCGTAACAATATATTTTTAAAATTGAAAGTATAATTAATTGTGTAATACTATTTACACTAATAAAATAATATATGAAGATGGTCATTTCGTGTATAATTAACATTTTTTTTAATTAGTTAATGAAACTCGATCCATTTCTTAGTTAATTTATCTAGGTGAACAATCTAATATAGTAGGGACTTGTACAGTTCTACAGTATAAATACCAAAAACAGAGTTTCAATAATCATCAGTGTACAAACTCATTTTTTTGTGAAAACAAATCTCGTGTTATAAAAGTGTATACGTACCTGCTTCATAATCAAAATGGCTACAAAGGTAAGCTTATATCTATACTTAATCTTTACTTATTTTAAACAAATACATTTGGCATTATGATTTTGACGATATTTTAAGATACAATTGTTATAGGTGTACATAAAAATATTTTACTTGTTATTCATATAACTACGTATTTTAATGATATCTAAGAAATACTAAAACTAAGTACATAATATAGTATAACCACTCTTAGTTTTACAATCCATAATAATTCTAATAAATGAATACCACACATTTTGTACAACACTAGAGAAACATCGCATAGACTAAAATATATAAGTAGGTACACGTTATAATATAAATTTAATTATATTGGAAATTCTGGTTTAGCCTTTAGTGATTTGAAATAAAAAATATACTGCCTTTAGGGTTATAATCGCATGGTAGTTATATACACTCGTACCTATATTATAATTCTATACTACATTGTCAGCTTGATAAAAACGTATCCGTTGTACATTCCAGTTGATTATGTTTGTTGCTTTGTTCGGTCACTTGGCCTTTGCATATCCACCCACCGAGTACAAAAGTTACGACGCCGACCACTACGATCACGCACCTAAGCCATATCATTTCGAGTACGGTGTAAAAGATCTTCACACACACGACATCAAGAGCCAACACGAGGTGAGCGACGGTCACGGTAACGTCAAAGGATCGTACCGTCTCGTGGAACCCGACGGTTCCACCCGCGTGGTCGAGTATACCGCTGACCACGAACACGGTTTCAACGCCGTTGTCAAGAAGATCGACGCACCCCATTACCACGGCGAGCACTCTGACACCACTGACTACCATCATCACGAGTCACTTCATCCGTACGAACAATCGTCGTACAACAAGTATTACTGAAATTTCAAAACAAAAAAATCGCCTCTTATACCGGAAAACGTGTTACCAAACAGTCGCGTGGTCGATGCTACGGATAATATTTTGCTATGCACGTTGTGTAAATTTTTTTATCGAATAAAACTTTCGCCTTTGTTATACTATAAAACACTATTTTATATTTTATTATCCATACTGCATGCTAACCTACAACCACACACTATATTAGCTAGAAAGTATAACCGTTTGCAGGGTATCAAATACATCTAGATATATTAGGGTGGTAAACTCAGAAGAGTCGTCTTGCAAAATAATTATAGTATTGTTCATTAGTTGGTGGAGAAAATACGAGCTGGAAAGTAAAAAAAATAAACTATGTTGGCATAATAATATGTACCACTATCATGCAAGTAAATAACATTATTATAATAATATTTCCTTTTTACCGATTATAAACTAGATAAAATTCTGTACTCTCTATTAACAACCTAACGAGATTAAAATATGAAAAAAAAAACGTACACGAGAATAATGAACCTATCAATTTATTATACAATTTGATTGTTCTCTGTTATGCTCTCTCTATTGCCTATACGTCACGCCGTACAACACAACAATATTATTATATTTTAATCCATTTACTTACAATTAATTATTACCGCTATTTAGTATTTTTTATTAATTTACAGTACATTTTAATACATTTTTTTTTTGACGTTTGTCTTTTAGCCTGATTAGATGATTATAAAAATCATAAAAATAAACTCGCATCATAAAAATGTCAATATAAAAAAAATATCAAATTAGACTTTACAAGCACTTCAGCTTGGCTTTAATTAATTGAAGCAATTAAGTTTTTTCCTACCTGAACGATATTTTCAAACAATTTATGTAAGACACATACATAGTGGACTTCTCTTCAATATAATTTCCAAATAATACACAGTGTGAAGTTCATAAACAATAAATTATTAATTATTGACGATATTTTATTGTTGTTATATTATATTCGGATACCGGCAAAAAAATTCAATATTTTATGAAATAAGATACCAACTGGAATCTAATAAAAATATAAAGTTAAATTCGTATGGTGTATTGTTAAAGACTACTTTTTATTGTCCTATTTCTATAATCAAAAGGAATAGGGGTAAAAACATATATAAATTCAATGTGTGTACTGCAATCAAGCGAATTTTCAGACGGTGGGTCTCTTAACTTTATTAATTGTAAGTCGAACCAATTACTTTTTTATTGTTTGTACAACGAAATGAATTAATCATTCGTAAACGTTCGAGTGTAAAACATTTGAAAATAATATCAAGAAATATTATAGCACAGCTACCCATATAATATATAAAAATAATAATATCTTCAAAATATGCATAATATTTTTTTATATCGACTTCAAAATATTATTGAAAACAGGACAGGTAGTGAAAAAAAAAAACATAAATTTATATGCGCCTCGGGTTCTATCTGGCAAAACATTATACACGCATAAATTGTTTGACAGTTGTAATAGGTACTAGGTGTATTATAGTCGTACAGTTAATGTAGTAAATGCAATAATATATTACTTTTTTCTATTATTAAATGGTCATTAGTATTCCAGCTTTTCGATCGCGTTTGCTCCGTATCGTTAAATATAATATTTAAAACGAAACCGTTCGTATATATGTGTATCGTTCCATCAACGAGGTTGTCCGTGTTAAAAAAAAGTACACTAGATGTGTATACATAGGTAGGTACCTACAAGAACCTTTGCAATGATCGAACAATATTATTCCGCAGAGTTTCAGCGAACGATACCGTACGACAAAATATGATATTAATATTATAATGACGTTGTACGATACCATGCAAACGATAATAATATTAATATCGGTGTGCCGCAGTGTGCAAGTATTTTTTTTTGATCGTATTTGGTTATCGGAACAGTTCAATACCTATAGGTATGTGGAATATTGAATTTTGATCTCAAGTCGATGAAGCGTGTGCGCACTAAAAATTATGCATTTGATTGGTCAATTAAAAGTCCCGGGTCGCGAAGTATAAAATATTATTCGATCGTTTTATAATATTATATACTATTCGTTATTTAACTAGGCATGTAATATAATGTGCACTTAAAGTTTTACTTCGTCGTAAGGTTGTAAAATTGTAAATTTTCATAAAAAAAAATTCTCGAAGTCAAGAATCTCATTCTAGGTGTAGTTTATATGTATTACGATTCAATATTATACATATAACATATCGAGTGCTATTAAAATTGAAAAAAATACCAATGAATTTAACGAAGAAAATTATATTGTGCACAAATGTTATTTCAGAAATTATGTTCTAGTGAAAAATTGTAAATATCGATAGCTGTGGAGTGTAGTTGAACATTCAAACAAAGTAGTTTTCAACTTGTTCAAGTCGTTCTTATGAAAAGTTCAGTAGATCTATATAATTATAAAATAATTATTATTAAAAAAATATAAATACGTATTTTTTTTTACTTTATAACGTTTTGAACATTATATAATATTATCACGGATAAGTTCTCACGAGTTTAAAAAAATGCGCATGCTTACAATATACATACGTAAATAACAATATTAAAAAACCATATATTATAATAATATTATATGCTCATAATAAAAATTTAATATAAAAACATATTATATGATGTCGAATAAGAACTGTTAAATGTTTCCCACTCGATGAAAAAACACGCCGAGATTAATTTAATTTCAAATAAACAATTTACTTCTCATTATATAGGTATAAGTCCGGTCCCCGTCAACCGTCGACGTCACAGTTTCATATAAATTATCTATTAACGTGCCGGTTAGTTAAATCGCACACACGTCCTTGTATAATGGCCATACGTCGTTATTGAAATTAAATAATATAAAATTATTGATATCAACACAAAAAACATATTTTATTTGGTATGTACGTATATATATAGGTAATTTAAATACGACGGAAACGCGTATTATTATAATATTATATTTTTTTGCGACAGTCGAAAACGAATTAATATTTCCGACACCTATCTGCCATTACGCTACAAAGGTTTAACGTGTTTGAACAAGTAGTTTTCGCCGCCACGGAAAAGCCGTTTTATAGAAAATAATATTAATAAAAAACAAACGAAACTTCGAATATAATACAATACTTTTTCAAAATCATTAGACCCCTTGGCTACTTTAAAACATTGATTAGTAATTAAACACTGCTTATTTCCATCAGAGTAGACTATATATCATTATTAACCATTATATTATGCTATAATATTTTTAAATTTTTAATTTAAGTCATCAAGAAAAAAAGTTCATCTATTTAGCAGACCATTTTAACATAAATTATATCTATAGTTAAAAGACTTAGCTATAAAATCATATCACAACTTTTAGAGCCGTTTTTCATTTATACTTAGCGTTTTTTTACACAGAGTTTGGCGAAGTGTTTTTGTCGAGATATCACTCATTTGTTGTTGATAACTATGAATTTTATATTTCGGGAACATATTGGTTTTACAATAATCTTCTTTTTTTAAATTTTTTTTATAAAATTAGTATATATATTTATATTTAAAATGGTCGCTATTGGTTGCAGATTATAATAGTAGGTACCTCCTAATAGTAGTAATTATTAATATTATTATTTTTTGTATATTAGATTTTGTCATTGTATCACCGGATAATGCATTGTAGGCTTCGGGGAATATTATGTGATAAAATATTGAAAATTCACTACAGTAGTTTCTATCTGAATTGGCTATCATTCTATGTCTCTTTTGATATTGCTCAAAATTATTTGAAAAAAAACAGTACGCACTTCTACGTAAAAATATCCAATTAGATAATTGTGTGCACTTTAAAGCGCTCTTTTCTTTTATACTTAACATGACCCTATAGGTACCAGCCGTTGGATTCCAACTTAATATATAGAATGTAGGACACGGAGAGGAGAGAATTCCAAATATTATCCGATCACCTGGCTCAATCCTATCAGAAACTCGCCCATTATAAATAAATTGTAAATATATATATTCAATACTTACAATATTGAAATGTATTGTTTTTCATTATGTTTTATTAACATTAATTGAGTAATCGCGTTGTTTATAAAATATTATATACCTATTATACATGTTACGTCCAGTGGCCACAGATGCCACGGACAGTTTGCTTAATAAAAAATATTCGGCGGTCTATTTTATTTCGTTCTCACCGCAGTTAGGTGCGCCACCGATCGTAATACAATTATAATCTAACGCATATCGCCGGGCGCGTTTCGCATGCGAAGATTTCGTGAGCACGTTACAGAACGATAAATATAAGTACCTAGGTACCTGTGCTACCTATGTAATATAATAATAATAATATCATTTAATCAAATATGCAGTGTGTGGCCCGCAGTGTGGGTAGTTATCTCATACGGTTTTGCAACGTCATTACATTATATATGTGCGCAAGGAGCATCGGCGAAAACGCGTGTACAATAAATTATAATTATAAATTAAAACGCATATCGAAAAGCATGTTACGTAAAATACTGCTGCAGTTGAAATCGGTTCGAATTCCGACCGGTCGATATATAACGAGCGTAACAATCGCGGCGGCGTTTTGTTTGGTTTGCGAGTCGACTTCGAAAGGTGTCTGGTTCACAGAACGAAAAAAAAATGGACTTTCAATCAAAAACTGTGGTTAAACGGTCGTGTCGAATATATTTTTTAGTTTTATTTTCAACACGGTGTAAAATTGAAGGAATTCGATAATGTTTTTGGTAGTGATGGGTCGAACTGTTCGAATCTCGAACCGAACCGAACCGAACCCTTGATGTTCGGTTCGGTTCGAAATTCGAACTCAGCATGAAAAAAATTCGAACCGAACTATCAAGCATCTCTTAATGTTCGAAAATCGAACTTGGAAATATTTGTCTCGAACCAGACTTATGGGCCACGATAGTTCAAACTTAAAAATAAATAAAAATTGATAATGATTATTTAGAAATAATTAGACTATAAATTGGCGATAGAAAGTTATAGCTGTAATGGCATATTGTCGTAAATATTGAGTTCGAGTTCGAGTTCGACTTAAAATGATTCTAGGTTCGGTTCGGTTCGGTTCGGTAGAAAATATTACGGTTCGGTTCGGTTCGAGTTCGAAAAAATAATTTAAAGTTCGGTTCAAGTTCGGTTCGGTTTAAAAAATCAGGGTTCGACCCATCACTAGTTTTTGGGTATATATTGTGACGTACAAATGAATTGAAAAATATTGTTAATTTAGTACTTATTGTCATATTATATATTCTGTTGTAATAATTGTTCGGTCTTGGCGAACGATAGCCTGAAATGAAATATATAAATAAGAACACACGAAGAGCCGAATCGTTGCATTTTAAAACTTTAGTCTATACCGATAACTGCGATCGATGCGTTGTCAATCGACAAGCTCAAAAGTGCGATAATTGTAAATAAATAATTCACTAAGTAGAAAAAGGCATTCAAGTCATTACCAAATTTTAGTGATTAATTTGAAAACGTGAAAAAAAAATAACAAATCATCCTAATAAATTGCTGTACGTTTGATTTGATTGAAATTACAATCACTGTTCGGCCCGAACAGTAATATTGTATTAATGTATACTATGTGATGCATGAATTGATTGAAAAATATTGTTAATTTAGTTTTGTTGTAGGTATATTAATGTATGATTTTTTTTGGTTTATTTTTTGTTCTGTCTTGAACTGTAGGCTTTAAGCGAGTAGACAACAACCTTTTAAGTTGTAATATAATGTATGTAATCTCAATTTAAAAAACATTAATTTGCTGTTGGTAAATAAATATTATTATTATGGTTTATTAATCGGTATGTATTATGTTATTGTTTGGTCCATGACATTTTTAACATTAGTTTATCAATTAACTACTTATAGTATTATAGGTATGTGGCTATGTGTAACAAATGTTTTTCTTTAAATCTTTATCGACTTAGCCTTTATCGTCTAATCTTTCGCGAATTTTTTCAATATATTTTAACTTATGCCATCCGAGTTTTCCATCGAACCCAGCTTATTCGTTTTATTTTTATCGTTTGGTTTTTCGCCCTTTATCCCGGACAAATATTTAATATTATACAACGCCACTGTGTCATCGCGAAATCAATATCTAAAGTCAATATTTATTGCAGACGTTCGAACTTCCCAATCGTGAGTTGATCGGTTTTGTACGGTGTTTGAAGATTTTTTTAGCATAAATCTCACTTTATGTATAACGTTATATCGCAGCGCATAAGCATAATATTCCGCCAGTATAGAATTTTAGTAATGGTGTTTCCAATCGAATAACGGTGGTAAACAGGTGGTACCCACCTTACAGTCAAGCACCGTTTAACCGAATGCCGCACCTACGATGAGGATCCAAGATTTCCAACATCCTGTCCGAACCCTTCGACAAGTGTGACAAGTAACAACGAATAGTTAAAACAATTCATATGAATTATACATCCAACCTACTCAAAGTTCATTATTAATAATAAGACTCCACTGTGTAAACTGTAGATGGTTCTTATAATATTTTAATCATATTGTAATGACTACATACTTTTAATTTAAAATCCAATGGCCACATTCGCAGAGGAATAAAATTATCTGAATAAAACAAAATATAAATAATATTATTTATAATTATTATGTTCGGCATAATATCGTTGTCTCTATTCTTATCTCTTCAAGTTGAAAACTTGAAAACCTCTATGAACAAAATAATTAAATATATTATACTGAAGCTGCCAAAGCTTTATATAGTATAGACCTAACTCACAAAGAATTTAATATATTACACTTTGATAGGCTTTTTTAAAAAAATGTACTACTTTTATCATACAAAAATAAAAACTATATATGTACCTACTTCAAAAAAAGCATTATTTAGTAAAATTAAAACAATATACTACTAGGGTAAATTTGATATTGTAAAACCTAAATTCTATCTTATTCATTTGCATGTTTCATTTTATTTTCTGTTTTACATACGCCTAAATTCCACCTAATCTGTATGTTTCCTCTTAAGTAGGTACTCCTCACGTCCGTCACAAGTGTTGCTTAAGGGAGGCAAGCAAACGCATGCAAAAAAAAAACTAAATTTTATCAGTTTTTTTGTTTTTGTTTGCAAATAAATAAATAACAATGATCAGGACGTCAGTTGATTGGTGAGTTAAAAACACAATTATAATTAAATATAATAATAAAAAAAACAGGTCATTATTATAATATTATCATAATAATAATGAGTCAGTCGTTCAGTCGTCGCCCGTCGGTGAAGTAAAAGCTAAAAAAAAATATTACGACCGTGTGATGGTAGCACCGACACCGTCGGTTTATATTATATATTATTATGTTTAAATAGTACAGTGTCCCCCGCAAACTGGTTTGCCGCTGAGCAGATTTATTTCTTAATTATCCCGAGACGCACACGAAAATAATAATATTATTATTATAATACCGTCCGCAGCCAGAGACGTATTATAATCCGCCTACGTAAATAACGAAATACCTCCGAGTACGATAAATGCATAATATTATTATAACTGCATACGAAATACGACGGACCGGCCCTGTTGCCGGTGTTGATGCATGCTCTGCTGTATAGGTATAATATTGTGTACATAATATTATAATAATAACGTTGATGGTGATGTGGATTTGATATGGTTGAAAAAAATGTTCGGAAACTTAACGAACGGTTTCTACTTTCTACGCTAGTAAACGTGTAGGTAAAAAACATTTCTATAATTGCAATAATAATATTAATAATTATTAGTACCATTATAATTATTGCTTAAATGTTGCTAAAAATTCTATCACAAGACGTTTTCGATATTAATTATTTATCTTGTGATTCGACATTTCGACGTGTGTTCTTGATGGTTGTCTCGTCTTGACCTAGGGACTGGTGGAGGAATAACTCTGTGATGTTGTATAATTGTCTCAGGCTGCTACTGTTTGTCCGCATCCCGCGAGTAGGTAAGCGGAACTCCACAGGTTGTACGAATGGTTTGTTCCTCTTTGCTCTTAAGGTATCCACGAGGGAGTCGTAAGTGTCCTATTCTTATCCTAGATCGCTTGTAATTTTCCATCTTTAGGTTATGAATTTGATTTTATTTAGTTTTCTTTCTTGTCTTTTCCATTAGTTGTGTGACCATATTGTTCAAATTGCAGGGCGTTTATTGATCTACGAATGTCTTCTACCTAAACTGTGTTATATTCTGAGTGGATCGATGAATGTATTGATTTTACAATGATGTGTGTTTTTTTTTTATTCCTTTATTTATCGTTCAACGTTTTGGTTATTTTGTAACCAAAAAATCTAAAATAAATATAAACACAATTTTTTTTTTATATATTTATTTCATGTTCAAATTTGGACGAAATTAGATACTTAAACAAAGAAGAACGATTTTAGTTTTATGTTATATTTTAAAAATACAACTCGTGAGTACTTGAAACTTCTAAAATACAAATAATATTAGTTCAACTATTACCATCTACCTTATTATTAAAAATTTAAAAACAATAATATTAAATATCCTTGGATCCACTCAGAGTCGTCTTTCGTATACAATGGTCAATGATTATAATATAGTTATATAGTTGAATTCTACCCACTTGTAGCCTACTGTACAGCAGAGTGACATCCACTTACCCGCTTTTTTTTTAAGTTTGTTTGTATTAGTTAATCGATTGCTGTAGATTTTGCCAATTTGTCAACTTTTAGCAGAACCGCTATCAGAGTGTTTCTGTATTTATTTATTTTTCGAATTCGGCGATTTATCATCGCTCTCAAATTGAATATTTTATCACTATACGCCACTGTTATATACGTGTATCTCTCGGCAATACCTATATTATGCCTCTGTAGTTTCCAGGCCATAATGATAATATTGTTTCCATACTATGTAAAACGAATAGGCGTATGTACAATGACACCGATGTGCGAGTTATTTGGTTTTTATTTTTCAGAATCATAACCTGGCCATCTATAATAATATATTATTATGTTAATGGCATCGAGGTTGCAAAAAGTTTGTCTACTTTGACGACAAATTGGAAACAATAAAGTGCAAAAAATATGTGCGAGTCGTGTTTTGGGTGTTGTGTGTATGTGTGTCATCGACGAAATTCCGACACTCGTCGGCTATATTCACGGCCAAAGAAGACCATACAATAGGCACAATAAAATATTATTTTGAAAATATGGCAATATTATTATCGTGTTGCAAACGAATATCAGCCCGACATCTAGCGGATCGCATTATCAATGTGGCTCGACGTGCACGAGATCTTTCACGCTACTTCCGAAGTAGATTCCGTCCAGTCGAACAGAATAATAATAATATTGCTGGTCGGAAAAACAATGGTACTGTACCCCAAAACAATCGTCGCAATGCTGTCGGCAGGTGACATTAAACTCGAAAAAGCAGTCGATTACAAGACGTAGTAGTCATCACTATGAATTACCACGTAACCTGTTGCGCAGAAATGTTATAATATTATATTCAATACAGCATGACGTGATTTATATTTTCACGACGAACGAGTGACATTAATTTTCGTGTCGTTATTGATTGGATTATATTTCTGACGTGTTTTAATGTTCATTCGAATTTCGTCGGAGACTTTAAGGTTCATCCATTGCAACGTTTCACCGGTCGATCGCTACAACTCGGATATAACATCTATTAAAACGAAATCATTCGAGACCAAAATATTATCAAGACAAGCGCCGTATTACAGTAAGTTCAAGCAACTCATGTGTCTGCTCGAAGATGTCGCTATATTACAACGCCGTGTTCGGAACATTAAATCTTCATAATAATATTATTCTAATAGTTTTCGTGATTTAAATTAATCATTATTTACCATATTATTGTTATAAATATTTTAATATATTATGTACAAAATAAATGCGCTTTAATATTATAATATAATGCATTTTCAATCGGTATGAAATATTACAGAATAACGTTACTACTCTCGTGTTTTTTTTTCATTCTGAAGAAGTGGACCTAATAATTGTATATTAAAATATATTAGCTGATTGACCTGGCTTCGTCTGTGTGCAGAATTTTTGTATTATAAGTATTTTTTAATCAGTTTCCTTATTACAGGTAGAGATGGCTTTTAGATCATTACCATTATGCACATTAAAATTATAATAATCAAAATAATAACAGTAATTTATATTTAATATAAATTCCTTCTCCAGTACTCGGTACCATGGAAAAAAAAGGTGCTTTCTTAAAAAGCTACGACGTCGGATTTCATTTTATCTGCCCGAGTAATCAATCGTAACCGTTTATAAATAATAAAAATAAAAAATGTCTAACATCTACTATTGTCTATTACTTTTATTATCTGTAACCAATAACTACTATTTAAAGACAAAAATTTAAATTTTCACCGCAAATCTCAAAATCCTTGTTTGAGGACATCTTTGAAATTCAAGTTTTCGAAAACCCTTTCTTCTCTAAATCATGAAACAAAACCACTAACCAAATGTCATTCCCATAGCTTCAGCGGTACCGGCTAGGCAATGATGAATCAGTAATTCAGGATAAGTTATTTTATATATCATATAGATTATGTTAGGTACTAAAGTTTTCAGTTAAAAAAATAAAATATAGTGCTTATGCCGGCTGATTGGAAAAAAAAATTGTAGTAACTGTTCGTCGAAAGATTTAATTATTAAACAGCAGTGTTGCAGGATGGTAATATAATATAAGTACCTAAAGATTGAGTTCAACACTTATAATATTATATTGTTTAGAAAAACAAGATTTTTTTTTTCAATTTAAATGGCCTCTCCGCAACATTACATTTCTGTAATCGTACACAATTATAAGGATGGGACATAATATTGAAAAAAAGGATATTAGCCTCAATTTTTCGGTGCGTCGTCGTCGTCGTCCTGGTCGTGGTATACACAATTTATAGCCGACCAGTGACCACTGCCGCATATCATGGCGAGTTTTATAGTTAATAAAACACACAAAACCATTTCCCCACAGTGATTAGAAACAAAGCTTCTTCTCCGGTGCGGGTAAAAGGGTACGAATTAGTTTCCTTCGATTCGGTCTTATCAAACGCAGAGATCGTCGTTATAATATTATTATATGGTCCGACCGCCCGAGGTCCGTAAAAGTATCTTTTCGGTTGTTCGCCCATAGCAATATAATATTATGTATAATAAAATTATACTGCCGCTGCTAATACTAATTGAATTCCATCCCAACTGTTCATCAGGCAAATGAAACAATTTGTTCTAAACAAACATCATATTATTTATAATAATCATTCGTATAATATATAATATACGGCACAACACACTCCATATTATAGTCGGCCTGCATTGGATTAAATCACGATTATTACTCAATAAACATTTATACGGCGTGTCTCGTAATAATAAATTGACTTGTTTATAATAAAATTACTTTCGTTTGAACCCAAGTGGCAAGTGCAGCAATCGAGTCCAAACCTAATACATAGATACATTTGAAAATTGTTTCAGACCTCACTAAGACGTTAACATACATTATAATATTATAATATTAAAAAGATATACCGACTTAGGTACTATGTAGGCAGTTATGTTAATATTTTACACATCTCTTCTATAAATATCCAATCCAACGAACTCATAACAATAATTTTATCCAAGGGAAAATAATTTCCTCCGGTCCATGTCTTATTTTTTTATCCTAGGTATAATGTGAACGATTTTAAGACTAACGAAAAAGTCGATTCATATTTTTATGGTAATAAAGCTAAAAAAATAATAATAATAATAATGTAAAAAACATGTATAATGGTTAAGTCTAGTAATTTCAAAGGAAACCCTAACCTCCCGTACGTAATAATATATTATGCATGGATCGACGAAACTTTGTGGTCATGTTTATTTGAACTTTGAACAAACCTAAAACTTTTAGCTCGGCTTGTACATATTTTGATTGAATTGGCCCAGGCATTTATTGGTTTTGTCTCTTTCCCAAGTGTTTTTTTTTTATATATATTTTTTCTACTTCACATCTATTTACTTACTACAATACACTACCTACCGCGTGTATTCGTAAAACAAAAGTTGGTCTTTCAATAATTCATAACCAGTTTCACGCACACGCACACACCCCTATGTAAAAATAGTACATTACATGATCCTTGCGTTCATCCGTATTTTTTAACCGCAGAAGACAAGTTAAATATATTATATCCTGTTAACTTGGTATTTCAGCGCAATTCAATTGATTAGATTGATTTTGCGACGAATCTGTATGACGTACTGCCTATATACAAAGGGGAAAACAATGTTTTGGGGTAGTGACCATGGTATAAATTAAGGTTTGTTTTACTTCCGTCGTGATCGTGAAACCCTAAGAGACATATCAAACAATCCGCGGTGCTGTTTGCATTGCGATGGACGATTGATTGTTTGTTCATTTAATTAAATCATCTACTTCTGCAGCCGTACTCTGACAATATAATTTGGCTGCAATCGATTTACTCGTGAACGCATTGACAAAATGAAAACGTACAAAATATATTACTGAACGAAATCATCAAATATACGAATTTAATCAAATAAACAGCGGGTACAGTATTTCAAGTTGTAAATAGAATATTATAATATGTTAATTATTAATAGTCATGTACCATATAGCCCAGGCATTGTAAAATTCAACAAATAATTTTCCATTTAATACTGTCATATACAATCATTATGCTTTACCCGTATAAATACGTTAATATACCGTTTGTTTGATCGGTCATTGCCCGGCAATCGCATTACGTTTTTAAATCCCATGCCAAGCGGTCTAATGGCTATAAAAAAAATTTTTTTGTGTTTGGTGTAATAATTAGAGTATACAAACAATATAAATTTAACTATTGAGTACAAACATAATACCATATAACATTATACATACAATTATTATTTTTTATTATGTTTAAAGCTTTGACGACTGAGGTCATCAGATGACGGTGGTCAAAAGGGCGAGAAGAGTATCAATTAAAGACTTCAGTCCATATAAAAGTTTAGAAATTGGATTTTCCATGTTGTGAGATGACCCCCCCCCCCTTACAGTGTCATATTGTCTTGAGTGGTGTCATTGCCTGCTACATTTGCGTAGGATCTTTTACTCAGATTATACTATTGTAAATCGTTTACTTGAAAACTTAATTCATAATTTTATTTAATTCTGCCAGTCCAATAATATTGGTTTTTTTTATTAGTATTATTACTTTTGTCCAAATTCAAACTGAAAATAGCAAAAAAAGAACTGTATTTAAAGGGGTGTTTTATATATTTTTTTAGAATTTTTGATAACAGTAAATATACGAACTACTAATAATGAGATACCTTGTTTTATATCTTCACTCCTTAGCTATAAAAACTGAAAATTGTATACATTTTTAAACTTTTTTTTTAAATTTTCATTATACAACAACTTATGAGGAACTTTGCGTTGTTATCGACGAAAATTCCAAAAAAACTAATTTTTTTTTCTTATGCCTATAAATAGCTTTTACCGTGCGCACCACTCAAACCAAACTGGCAGTCGCTGACACTAATGAATCAATCAACCGATGCTCCTAAAACCCAATGGCTTACCTCAACCGAATCCATTTGACGGTCCTGAACATGATCTGGTGAATTTTCTCAGAATGGTGAGGTTAGAAGAACCAGCTAAAACTGGGTATTTGTTCGTACCCGAAGAGTGGTTCCCAGTATTTTAGAATAAGACCGGAGTCACAGGTAATGATACAAACGTTACCTCATTACCTATATGTTGTACATGTTTTCCTAAGGTATTTTTGCATACTCTTAACTTATTTAAAAATTAAAATATTTTAAAAATCCATCGTACAAATACAGATAATAATAAAATATTGACTTTTAGTTAGTTAACAGGTATTAGAACAATATTAACATTTAACAATTCACACTAAAATTTAAGGCTAAAAATATACAATTGGATCTGCTGAACACAATTAATTAGCTAAGTAATACAATGAATGCAATGAATTATGTTCGTTGATCAATATAAAATATTATTTTTCTATTTAATACATTTTTGATAGAAGACTGATCAAAGTAAAATATAAGTTTTGAATAATTAGGTGTCACAGATGATTGAATAAAAATTAATTTAACTAAAAATGCAATAATCCTATATCATGGTATGAAATTGTGTAGCCTGAAATATATACTCATCGAACAAATTAGCTTTGCTTAAAAGAGTTTAAAATAAAATAGGTATAAACGTAGAAAAAAACCAAAATAATATGGATAGAATTAAAAAAAAATTCTATGTTCCATAGGTGACGTTTCCGAGAAATTAAACCCTAAAAAAACAAGTTTTGTTTGGAGCATGTTGGAAATTTATAAATAATGGTCACAAATACAAATAATAGTATTTACAACATATTATAACAATAGTGTCTTATGTCTGCGTTCTACTCAGTTTATCAGTTGAATGCAGTGAGTAAAACGGCGCATCGTACTGGCAAAATATGTGCTTATCCGTGTAGAAGACAGTCTTCAGATTTTTTTTAAACATTTTTGTTATTGTTATCGCACATTCGTAAACATTTTTATTTTTCTTCACACGTTTGATCATGAGTGCTTTACCTAATTTTGCCGTGGAAATAATATTGTTATGACATAATAATCTTTGCACATTATATTTGTACTAATATCAGGGATGAAAACACGTTATAAAACGAAAAAAAATTTAATTAAAAATAAAAACTAAATTAAATATTTCACTCCAAAAAAAAAAAAAATTAAATCAAAAACTTTCGAAAAATTGTTCATCCTAATACCTAAGTAATTGTTAAGTAAAGGACTAAAGGTTAATGGTGTAAGTAAGAGAAACAATCTAATTTTAAGATGTATTTTCTATAACAAAATTGTATATTAAACTTCCATGACTTCTGGATTAATTTTATTTTTTATTTTACACTTTTACTAATGCACTTTTAAAATTACGTTTTAATTTTTGATTTTCATACAAATTATAATTGTTACAGATATTAATAATACAAATATAATGTGCAAAGATTATTATGTCATAACAATATTATTTCTACGGTAAAATTAGGTAAAGCGTCAAAGATCAAAGTGTGAAGAAAAAAAATGTTTATGAATTTGCGATAACAATAACAACATTTTTTAAAAAAAACGGTCTTCTACACGGATAAGCACATATTTTGCCAATATGATGCGCCGTTTTACTTACTGCATTCAATTATAATACTTTATTATAATTTAAAGTTAAATATTGAGAATGATTAATTTTAACTTTCCAATGTCTACCTATCATAATATGTATTGCGCGTTTACTACCATAAGAATTAAAAACTAAAAAACTAAAATAAAAATGAGACGAACGTTATAAGTAGTAAAAACGTCAATCAAAAACGTTTACAATCTCTGAATTTAATATCTGTAATAATACAGTTAGAACACACACGTGTACGAATGTGTTTTTCCGGAGATGACAGAATGTACGGGTTTTCACGATCGAAATCGACGCGGTCCTGCTCGACGAGCATCGCTTTATGGAGCACATAATAATGTCATGTACATATATATGGACATATGGGGTTATTCTTCGGGGATGTAAACGTTTCCAATAATGTCGCTGCAGCTCGAAAATATTATTATTATATGGTCGCCAAACAGACGAAACGCATTACGTCGGCCGTTTGTTTCCGTTTTATTACCATATACACATAATATATATATTTCGTTATTATTATTATTGTTGTTGTATATTATACGCGTAAACCAGAGGAGGAGGAGGAGGGGGGGGGGGAGGGCTCGATATGTATTATTATTATTATTGTTATTATTTTCTGTTGCGGCCGTCTACGGTCATAACGGAACTCGTGCGCAGCGCTCGAACGTAAAATGTTTTTGCCACCCTATAAAATTACCGACCGATATCATATACCTAATATACGATGCTGGCAATTTATCGTTTACGTTTTGATATATTATTATGTATAATAAACGCCGCGTTTCTACACTCTCGGAGATTTGATCCGTCTGAAGAGCCAAGTCCCTTCAGTATAAATAGGATTCCTACGATAGGCAGTCTACGAAAAATGTCCTCTGTCTTCTTAGGTTAAGTTGATTTTGGCCAACTCTACCTTGGACTTATTTTAGTCGGGACCCGAATAAGGAAGAAATTATTTAATTTCTAAAATCCTTTTCTAATCGAGAAAGAAATCTCTTGCCGTCGAAAACTATTTCGTCGTTGATATACTACTATTAATTCATTGAAAATTCCATACTTAGCCTCAGAATATTGCAAAGAAAAACTATAGATGAAAAAAAAAAACAATAATTTTTTTAAGTTTTCAAAATAGTGTCTACTTTAAGCCAGCTAAAATGTTCTCCTTTATAACACTGCAGTGAATAGGTTGGACGGCGTGTAAATTCAGAAACTCTGTTTTTTATTACTTGATATTTTATTAAAAAAAAAAAAAAAAAATGTACAATATATCATTTCACATTTAATTTGAGGATTAATAATGTAGCACCCTAAATATTATCCCTCGTACAATATAAGAAACGATCTCTTTGTACCCGTTAAAAAAAAACAATATCTATAATAGGTAGGTAGCGTGGGTTCCCGCACTATCTTTTTCCTCGCGCATACTTCATAATTAATCCGACCTTTTCAACTCATTAGCCAAACAGCTTTAATGTAGAGCTGCACATCGGCCAAAACTGACTTTGAGTATAGCAACGGTCTCGTCTTTTTTCGCATTATGATATTATAATAATTATAATAATCCGACTTTGCGTTTCGGTCCCAGCGCAAAAAGTTCGTATTTTAACTTTAACTTTACTATTTGACCAGTGAGATATAAAAAAAAGACAAAAGATATTGTGATTATTCATTTTAAATCACTTATTATTTTATTTTAATATTGCGCGTATAATTAATATACAAGGTGATCCATTTAAGTGACTATTACACTAAATATTTTTTTTTCCCTAATGTTCGTTATTATAATACGTAAACACCATTACAAAACAAATTTCTTTGAACAAATTGTTATGCATATGGTATATAGTAATATATATTATAATAGGCTTGAAAATAAGTTATCAATTTATTGCAAATTGTTAATAGGTACATCATGATATAATATTATTTTAAATATTTTAAAATAAATCAAAATACCTACAGTTGATAATTTGCTCAAATCAATTAATACGAATTAAAATACCCTATCGTTAAGCGACTTATCAATTTTTTTTTAATATTTTACTGTTATTGCTAGGTGTTTCTCAATAATAGGTTTGCTATTTCGTGTGTGCTGACACAATTACCACAAAATATATTAATACCTTAGGTGACATGTGACACGTTATGGATAAAGTTCACTACCGTTTTCTGAGTCTTGTCAGTTATCGCCTCATCGATATTGACCATCCATCAACGAATAAAGTAATATCAGCTATAATTTCACTATTCAGTTTTAGACCTTTATATCCGAACTCCGAAGTATCTCCAGTGGCCGGTTTAACACTATAGACTTATATTATTGAAGGAATTATTGATGCATTCCGTTTGTTATAGAACGACTCAACATTTGTGTTCCTGCAGGTTACACCTGGTCATTTAGGGATTATTTTAGCTGCCAGTAAATCGAACTAGTATTCAAAAAATTCTTCTCTAATTAGGATGATGTCAAATTGGTTTTTTCGTATCTTGGGCCTTGGCTAACATTTGTAATATTCTATATTATAAGTATATTTGTACAGGTATTGTCTGTTCAACTAATTATAATGTTAACTTTATGTGTCTTTTCAATTAGTTCTGTTATATCTTATATCTTGTTTTTATCATTTAATTAACTTATCACAAAAACTGTTAATTTTGTATTGTTCTCAAAAGCAGCATGGCGTATATTCTAATAAATAAATAAAATAAAAAATCATAATAATTCAGTATTATTAAATTTCAAATGTCTAATGCAAAATATATTTTGATAAATAGTATCTAACACTAACTTACTAATCGTTTAGATTTTCTGTTAAAAAATTTTATTTTATTCTTACGCATTCTAATAATTATCGACAATATGATTATTTTGATATTTTATTCATAATTTACATTTTTAAATTTGTATTATTTCAATATTTTTATAGTCAATTTCTTCCTAAATATTTAACAGTATGGGAAACAAAAAATGGAAATGAAAAAAAAAAACATTTATCTTTAACTATCACTAATGTGTTCAACTTTCATTATTCATTCCGCAAAATTAATTTTGTGTTAAAATCCCAAATGAAAACTTTGAACTGCTAATCTGGCATATTTTCTCGAAACACTCAGAAAATAATGAAACATTAACATCATAATCCTTTTAATGGAATACTAAAAGTTAGTAATTAATTAAAAAAAAAAAGCTCTAAGAGAAATCATAAAAGCATAAAAAAAATATCTCTGAGTGATTTAAATAATTTTTCATGAAAAAAACAAACTATATAATAAATCGTATATCCAGCTGCATATTAAATTATTTAAAAAAAAATCAGTTAAATATAATAAAATGCAACAGTACCTGTGCTGTCGGTTTCTTCCTATTTTATATTATAATTTTTATTTACCTACCTGTTTTGCTTTACTATTTTGTGTTTGAATAATTATTACTTAGCTGATTTCGTCGTTTTGTATTAATTATAGTTTCCAAAGTTCGTGAAAACAATATTTTAAAATTCTCTAATTATCATCGATATGTGCTTAATTTCAGCTTTGGTAAATCGTGCAAGAGTCTCCGTCTGAGGCAGCTTGACAGCAATGAAAATTAATTAAATATCATCCTCAAGGGTACATTATTCCCGGTGGACATTAGAACATTCATTATCAAAGACCATCCTCTTTTTGCCTTAAGGGTCGGATGATTTTTGGTCATGACGTTCAAAGGGGACAAAGTAAACGTCTAGTTTTAACTACTAATTAGTGAATTGTATTAGGCTCAAAAAGATTTATCGACTTGTCATGGGGGAAAACTTCTATGGTGGAATATTATGTTGGTTATTATTATTATTATTATTATTTCATAATAGTTTTCAGCAGTTTTTCGACGTTTATAATTTTTTAATTAGATAATTGTGTCTTTTATTATAAACTAATTAATTTTTGTTATGACGTTGCGCTTTGTAATTTACTAAATATTTAATTTCTAGTTATCTGGTCCCATCATTGTCCAAGTACCGAACCAAAAACAATTAATTGGTTTTTTTGTTTGATACTTCTAAAAACTATTACAATTAAATTGTTGTACATCATATAGTACAATGGTTTTTATTGTTTTTGTTCAAATATTATGTTCGTATGGCGTGTTGTGTTTAAAAGTTCCCTTTAAACACCAAAGTTTATCAAACTTTCCGTATGGTATACTACGATAAGTGCTCTCAGCCGATTTACCGCCAACAAATGTTTTGTTTATATTACGTTCTCACATCACCGATTTTGCGTATCAGTGCGAGACGTTAATAATAATATTAAAACACTATTCGTTCAGTTATTTAAAGATAAGTCGTCAAGTTTTTGTGCCGAATTCATGTGATTTCTATTAATACATTTGATATATTTAATATTTTGTAAGCTATTTTGAATACAGTCGTGACTGCTGGACTATAATAAGACTTATTCATCCGTCCGATATTGTTTCCATCGGAGAGAACGCTTTTCGAACAAACCCGTGAAAAACTAAACGAAAACGCATATACATTATTTTAAAACAAATACACAATTATTCAAACACACCGCACTTATTCGGGTATTAATTGAGCAATTCGATATTTTATTTTCCACCACACACACACTCAATACATTACATAATATATATTACCGTATATAATATTAATGTCGCAATAAACTGCAAAACTATCACTACACTAGGCCTTTAGCGAAAATTAACGAAATGCCGCATAATATATTATCATACACCGCCGAATTATAATCAGGACCTGACCAAGCTTATTTTTGTCACAAGAATATTACGCACTGCGAGTGCTCATAAATCATACTTACTTTTGTACCGGAGGTACGTTTTAATTGCTTAGACTGCATCTAAGTCGATTATTATTATTATTATTTTATTTTAAAACAACAATTAATATAATATCAATAGTCTGGTATCTTTATATTTCAATAAAAAAAACTCGATAAAAAAAATCATATTTTTCATAAGCTATTTTAGCTATTTTATTATGACGTATACAAGAACACGTTCGGGCTTTTATCTTCAATGAGGTAGCCTTTTTTCTTACCCTATGTAAGTCACTTGAAATGATTAGTATGACTCTAGGAGTTTGAGGTGACTTGTGTCTTGCGAGTAAAGTTGTCAGAAAGTTGTATGACAAGGATTTGCGTCGGTGTACAGCTCTTCTAAAATGTTCACATGGTTGTTGGCATCGTCAAACTTTTTGATTTCGTCATGGATCGATGATAATATATTCAAAACTCGACGGATGACTTCATTCCTGCCGTACCAATACGCTGTGACAATGGTATACGAACGGCTATATTTCGACAGAGTAGAATGACTTCGATGTCTGGTTTACTGACACAACTAGAATCCAGCTCAGTTATCAAACTACCGGGTGTACTAGAATTAAAATCTATTAATAAATAACCTGATTTTAAATCGAAGTATTAAAAATACTGAAATAAATTAGGTATTATTTTAAGTAATTGTGCTGTAATACGGCACTCTGTGTTTAGGATCTTAGTGTATGTGGTATACAAATATTGAAATATGTAACAATTTATTTAATTATGTTAAATGCATGTAATAATATTATTTTAATGATGAAATTTCGTGGGCTAAAAGGCCTAAGGGCTTAAGTAATAAATACTCAATTCAAAAATAATAAATGATTTAATAATTGCAAGCTAGTGTATCATTGTAACGTGAATATAACGAAGGCGCTATAGGATACAAAATATTACTATAAAATTAAATAAACTTGGTTCATTACTCATTAGTAGGGCAGAGAAGTTATAGGAGGTAAAATTGGAAAAATATGCACATAAAAATTGAAAATATGCATTCATATTCATTAAATATGCAAGATAATATGCACAAAAAAATTAAATTATAATTTGTAAAATAAAAAAATTAGATATAAAAGAAATATAAAAATCACTGCATTGCACAATTAATTTTATTTTTAATATTTTCTACGTCAAATGATCGCCGATTGTTAGTATGATTTTCTTAAATATAAAATTTAATATAGATACTTAAATGCCATCTGTCAAATCTTATCTTCGATAACATTATCCGAAAGCCCACCTAAAATATGTGGGTACCTATAATATAGTACATAGTCTACACGGTCATCGGGTGGTGTACAATGTATAATATATACTATACAGTATATAATAATACCATACAGTTTTTATGTAGAATATTATGCATGAAATATGCACAAAATAACGAAATATGCAATTTTTTTTTATGCAAAAATATGCAAACAAAAATTTTAGATTTCAACTGTGGGGCCTATGACTTATATTTATATCTTAGTTTGCTATAAAATAGAGGCCCAGAATAAAACATGCAAATCCTATAACTTCTCTGCCCTATACTCATTAGTTATCGTTTCTAGACGTGTTCACGCTATTAATTCGTTCGGCATAAATATATATATTGATTTTAAATCAAACCACAAGTCGGTAATAACTATAATATTATACAGACGTAGAATAAAATAATAATACACCCGGGCCTTATGAACTCGTGGGCATAACGCGTTCGACGAGGACCTTTTTCCCGGTACGATTTCCGCAAAACTCAGTTACAAACAGTACCGGGACAATATTGTTTTTGACTTTTAATTCCGAATCCCGGACCCGAGTGGTAAGGTCTGGCCTATTGCCCTTCTATTCCCCGGGGCATTCCGTTGATGTAGTACGTGTATAAATAAATTATATATATATATATATGAACGTGTGCACGTATATATGTATGGTTATACATCTATATATATATATATATACTTGGACTGTCGCCTTCTAAAAACTATAGATGTAGACTTAATTTTCTTGGGAAAGGCCCCAAGTTCAATTCAATTATTCTGCGACCCTTTACAAATCCTTTTGAATTATGTATTAATTTGTTTAAGAGGCAACCCGTTATTGGGGATAAGACCACGGTACTGTAAGTTACACCGGGTAGGACGTATTTCATACGTATATATATATATATATATATATAATGTATATGATATGTGTGTGTGTGTGTGTATGTATATAAATATAAAATATAAACATACAGTTTCTGTTGATTTGTTCTGCGTCTAACGGCGTTACCGGAAGAAGCTTTTTCTTTTTCACCACCAGACACTGCTTATGTCTGTAAACATGATTTCCCAAGTCGAATTTACATTTTGATTAAAATTTACTGTTTAAATCTAATTTCACTATCCAACAGTGCTAGACATATTATCCCGGTGATACGTCTTCCGACTACTGTTAATTTCAACTGGGAACAAGTTTCATACATTTTAATCAGACGCGGTGCATAAAATACGAAAAAAATATAACGTTTACCTATAGCTTTTCGAAACAAATGGATAAACGACACAGTTTAATTTATAACAGTTCGCTACACTATAATATTATTGTTTGAACAGCGAATTTTAATTATGCTATGGTCTCATAATATTATATTCCACGATCGTATAATTATCCAAACATAAAATCAAAGGAAAACAATTTTAAGATATAGTACGGTAAATTATTCTTTACCGCCGTCTATAACGATTCAAGTAACATTTTTAACAACTTGTTAAGTTGTAACATACACTTATATTATAGCCTTCAAAATTAACATAACCATAATAATTACAAGATAGCTGATTAAAGTTCAAGAACAAACATTTTAATGTGGCTTAAAGTTTTTAATTGAAATACCGAATTACGAAACAACAATTAAAGAATTCAGTCAAGTATAATTTAATTTTACTCTGATGTATCAAGTTTTCAAAGTAGCGAATATCATTGAAACGTCTACTTCAAGTGAAATGCAATTAATAATAATAAACTGTTTCAGATACTTAGTGTTTTTATAAATATTTTATTTTTAATATTTAGACGCATAAATTAACTATAGATATAAAAAAAATGTTAGATAAAGTAAAATGTAGGCACCTTTAGTGTAAAATTATTGGATAAATCTAATTTCAATGCCATACTCTGAACAATATAATTTCTAAAATTACGATTAATACATAAATTCTATTTATTTATTTATCCAGTCATTAGTTTGCCTTCAAAAACTGTCAATGTATACATGGATTGAAATAAAGTACAGGAAAAAATGTATACATATGGGGATTCAAAAAGGGCTGTTTTTTTTTCGCTAAAAAACTTTTTTTCAATAAACAACTGATCGATTTAATTACGCTATATGGATTTTGAAAAAAACTTTTGATTTTTCGAGTTGCATCCTTTATAATCTACTAACAATTTTTATACAATTAATTTCGACATACATTTTCACAATTTTGACTTGTGCAAAATATTATGTTCATGTATTACCAGTGAATTACGTTTCTTCAGATAAATAAATGAAAAAAGCTGTTCGTTCATGGATAAAAAAAAACGTATTATAAAGACTGGAGACGTACAACTCTGTTTTCAACATCAAAATTATATCATAAAATCGACCCGGTATGTTAAGCACTATGAGCAGCAAATTAATATGCGATTGTAAGTGGAAACATTACTATAATTATTGACATGTGTTTGTGTGTACTCAAGAATAATTAGTATCCTCTCTTATACCCAAATCACCACAAAATGGTCATAAGGGGTAATTTATTATCCGCACACGACCATGATTTGAAGACGAAAACCGTAATATTATTGCCTATACATAGCCCCTTACACATTTTGAATCTAAATAGAAATATTGTTAGACACGTTACCGGGTATGAATAATATAAAAAAATTCTATGAAAATTTACTTTTGTATTTCCAATAATATGATGTATTTGGCGGTTTGAGAGTAAAAATACCTATTATCAATATTGTAGAAGAGAGGTTAATCTATGCCTGTATAAAAGTCTAATTTCGATATTTTGATGATTAAACTCAATATTTTCAATTCAAAAAGTAAAATATCACAAGTTGTAGAGCTACATTTTTTACATTGAAAATAAAATATCGAAAATCGACTACAATTTCAGCCTAGATAAATTTCTTCTTTTAATGAGTATAATAATATTGTTCATACTGCAATGTCACTCGTTGAGCTATATTATTGGAAAAACGAAACTAAGTTTCGGTGTTTCACTTAAGTTTACATTTGTAATAATACTTATTTAGTGAGATACTGACATGTGCGTGTACGTGTGACAGCGCTCCACTTTTTATTTTATACACAGTAACTCTCACTGTCTAATAATTATCACTTTCTACTCACACATTTACACGACCCGCATGCAAAAAAATATAAAATTGCCTATATTGAACTCCTTAGAAACGGTCGGTATATTTTATTCCCTTTAATATTGTAAGTTCAAAGAAAGAATAATAAATATTAAATAACATTGTCGTGTTGTTACGGCGTAACACATAGGCAATACAAGTGGCGACACCGATAAAATCAAATTATAATAAATTGATAGGCTCATTAAACTAGTGTACGTGTTTTTTTCCATATCTTATTCTCGTTAGCTTATCATTAAAAAGTACAGCATTTCTTCTAGTTTATAGTCGGTAAAAGCGAAAAATTATTAAATATAACAGTGTATTATGTTATTTACCTGCATAATGGCCCAATTATTATAATATTTTGCAAACATATTGTGGTTTGTTTTCCTTTCTTCGTATTTTCTTGACCCAGCTAATGAACAACACTATGAATATTTTGAAAGATGACTCTTTTGAGTTTATTACCCTAATGTATCCATCAATTCGATATCCTGCAAACGGGATTTTCCTGCGCATAGTTGTGGTAGAAAGTTACCATGGAGTATGGATAATTAAATATAACATAATTTCGTATAGTATAATGATGAAAAAGGTTACTAAATAGTGGTCATTATTATTTGTTAGTACGTAGATTGAATAATAATAAATAATAATATTATTGAATTGTACGGCGTAACGTATAGGCAAAATAGGTGGGATACAGATACAATCAAACTATAATAAATTGATAGGCTCATTAAACTCGTGTACGTGTTTTTTTTCATATTTTAATCTCGTTAGGTTGTTAATAGAGAGTACATAATTTTATCTAGCTTATAATCGGTAAAAAGGAAATATTATTATAATAATGTTATTTACTTGCATGATAGTGGTACATATTATTATGCCAACATAGTTTATTATTTTTACTTTCCGCCTCGTATTTTCTCCACCAACTAATGAACAATACTATAATTATTTTGCAAGACGACTCTTCTGAATTTACCACCCTAATATATCTAGATGTATTCGATACCCTGCAAACGGTTATACTTTCTAGCTAATATAGTGTGTGGTTGTAGGTTAGCATGCAGTATGGATAATAAAATATAAAATAGTGTTTTATAGTATAACAAAGGCGAAAGTTTTATTCGATAAAAAAATTTACACAACGTGCATAGCAAAATATTATCCGTAGCATCGACCACGCGACTGTTTGGTAACACGTTTTCCGGTATAAGAGGCGATTTTTTTGTTTTGAAATTTCAGTAATACTTGTTGTACGACGATTGTTCGTACGGATGAAGTGACTCGTGATGATGGTAGTCAGTGGTGTCAGAGTGCTCGCCGTGGTAATGGGGTGCGTCGATCTTCTTGACAACGGCGTTGAAACCGTGTTCGTGGTCAGCGGTATACTCGACCACGCGGGTGGAACCGTCGGGTTCCACGAGACGGTACGATCCTTTGACGTTACCGTGACCGTCGCTCACCTCGTGTTGGCTCTTGATGTCGTGTGTGTGAAGATCTTTTACACCGTACTCGAAATGATATGGCTTAGGTGCGTGATCGTAGTGGTCGGCGTCGTAACTTTTGTACTCGGTGGGTGGATATGCAAAGGCCAAGTGACCGAACAAAGCAACAAACATAATCAACTGGAATGTACAACGGATACGTTTTTATCAAGCTGACAATGTAGTATAGAATTATAATATAGGTACGAGTGTATATAACTACCATGCGATTATAACCCTAAAGGCAGTATATTTTTTATTTCAAATCACTAAAGGCTAAACCAGAATTTCCAATATAATTAAATTTATATTATAACGTGTACCTACTTATATATTTTAGTCTATGCGATGTTTCTCTAGTGTTGTACAAAATGTGTGGTATTCATTTATTAGAATTATTATGGATTGTAAAACTAAGAGTGGTTATACTATATTATGTACTTAGTTTTAGTATTTCTTAGATATCATTAAAATACGTAGTTATATGAATAACAAGTAAAATATTTTTATGTACACCTATAACAATTGTATCTTAAAATATCGTCAAAATCATAATGCCAAATGTATTTGTTTAAAATAAGTAAAGATTAAGTATAGATATAAGCTTACCTTTGTAGCCATTTTGATTGTGTAGCAGGTACGTATACACTTTTATAACACGAGATTTGTTTTCACAAAAAAATGAGTTAGTACACTGATGATTATTGAAACTCTGGTTTTGGTATTTATACTGTAGAACTGTACAAGTCCCTACTATATTAGATTGTTCACCTAGATAAATTAACTATGAAATGGATCGAGTTTCATCAACTCATTATAAAAAAGAATGTTAATTATACACGAAATACCCATCTTCACATATTTTATTAGTGTAAATATTATTACACAATTAATTATACTTTCAATTAAAAAAATATATTATTATATATACATATGAGTGCATACACAGTACACTCGTTATTATGTATTACAATATCATAATAATATATGTTACGACTTGTGGTATAATATGATATAATAATATATAGTGCATATTACCATAACGGTTGCCAAATTTATTGAAATATAAAATTGTATAATTTCTATTTATAATATTGTATAAAAAATAATTGTAAAATTTTTCTATTTTATAGAAATTATCATCAATTATAAAAAGCAGGTCCATCTGCGTAAATCAAAATTATAAAAAATCCATTTTATCAAAGTCTTATTACACTTTTGTCAGGTGATTGGTACTTTTTTTTTATTATTTGTGACTTGATAATCTAAGCTCAGTGAAAGAATATAAAAAAATTATTATACTCATGATAATACATTTACAATAGCAGTGATTTGTTAGAAATGTGTGTCTATCATTGGCTTTCTTTTCTTGTATAGGCTTTAGGCATATACCTATAAAAACATTTTTTTATTATTATGGAAGATGTCATCATTGTGAAAAGTAAGTTTGTTGTTTAGGTGTTAAAAATTAGTTTCACTGCGAATATTTGATTTGAATGGATTTAGCTTGAAGTCGTTGTTAAGTGCTTTTTTCCGTACGAACTCACTAGTTTGTGATATTTTTCTAAATATTTCTGATTGAAACACTTGAATTTTATTTATATAATTATTGTCACGATTTCACAGATGAGGGCTATGTTAATTATAAATAAGAGCCAAAACATTTATTTATAATATTAAAGTAGATAATATTAATTCTAATTTTGAGAAGTATTCCGGTTTTATTAAAATATATAGATTCATAAGTCACTGATAATTTCGCTGTAAAGGTGTTTAGGTCTAAATAGTAATCACCACTTTTTTTGCGCAGGTAGTCTTGAAAGACATTAAATATAAGATATTTTTTTATAATTATTTTTAAGAGCTATACCTACTGTTGAACTCTTGTACTATTATTTCCATCAATGACTAGTATTAAACTGTCAAATATAATAGTGTCATAATATTCAACTTAGACGAATCAATGAATTTTAATAGTAATATTATTAGATCAAAAAATTAAGTAAAATTCTACATTTATAATTTTATTTTATTACATTTTTCTCAACGTCCAACAGATCGAACAACAAATTCTTACTACGATGTAGTTTATTATTGTGTTTATTATTTATAAATTTCTCTGAATAATGTGACGTTCTTATTATCTAAGTATAGAATTAAATTTGTTTTCATTAAATTTATACTTCGTATGCGAAGCTTTGTTTTAAAATAATAAATACAGTCCCATGTGTAATACTGATGTCAACTGGGTACAAATAATTTACATATAAACGAAATGAAAATTCCAATATATCACATTAACGTTTCGCCACAAATATATTTTTCCACTAAAGTCTGTATAAATTATATTACATAATAAGATGGGATGAACTCGTCCAATTGAATTTTTCTCGGAAATTCGACAGTTTTCAACTGAATGTAAATTGTGTTATTATAGTTATCGCTTGTATATAGGATTTGAAATAAATTATAAGGAATTTTAGTCTCTATGTCTCTATGTGTGTCATATAAATTCATTGATTACGCGGTCATGTACATTGAATTATTTGAAAGTAATATTATTAAACATGACGTCATGTTTGACTCTCACAGTCACCCTATCGTTTGCTCTGAACTGTATAAAATATTTGATGATTCACAAATGAAATTTTGCACCCGAGAGTCGTTAATGAAATATTCGTAATAATGGATATTAATTTATGTTTCATATCATCAAACATTCGTCTTTTGCTAACATACCTGATATTTAAGTTCAAGTCTGCAATAGAAATTATAAAGGAATTTGTGAAATACTAATATTCGTATTATTGGGAGATACGCATGTAATTTTCATTATGAATACGAAAAATATAATATATATAATAAAAATAATTATTATTATTATTATTATTGATAAGTGTACTAATTTTGATAATTATAATATAATTACCAAAATATTTTATTCAATGTTTGAACACACTTTAAATTTTAAAATGTTTTTTACAGCTAATTATTATTATAGCATTATACTATTAACTGTTTAAAATGTATTATGTGTGTAAAATAATAGTCGTAATTTATTTTTATATTATTTTTATATAGACATAATATGACTGTGTATTAATAGGCATAAATGTAATGTACTATAACCATAGTAAGTCAATTATATAAAAAACTCAAATTGAAACCATGGTTATTGGTATAATATTATTATATACTTCATAATATTATGAAGTAATATTTTCAATATGGAAATAAGGGTTTAAGTAACATTTAGAATAACGTTGGGTATGATCTGAAAAGCGTACCTACCTACACACAATAATTTACTCGTACCATCACAAAATTATAAGTTTAAAAGAGTTCGTATGAGTATATAACCGAAAGAGAGAATTACATTACATCCTACAATACAATACGTCATGTATATCAATAAATGTACGTTCTTAACACCAGATAGTACATTCTGACACGGCGTTTTAGTTATGCAAAATAAACTACTTCTATGTTCGTAATACTTGATGGGTAACCGTTTCAAATTACCAGGCTTTTTACGATACGGTATTTGTAATGTAATCAAAACAAAGACAGGCGAGACATAACAATATCTAATACAATTGTTCACTTTCAAAAAGTAGTGTTGCTGTGTCCCGACGGATAAATATATCTGGAACGTAAGGATTACATAATATTAAATAGTAATATATAAATAATATTATTAATATTATAAAACAATAATAATAGACTTTTAATAAAATATATTATTATAAGTAGTAAGTACCATGTAGAATTTACATTTAACTTTCAAAAATACCGAATTAAAATTATATTGTATTGGTTGTGTTAAAATAAATATGAGGATATGAAAAACTTGAGACAAAAAAGTTAACTTACTATAATTCTCGTGATAAAAATTAATTTTGTTCAGCTTTATATTTACAAATGATTATAAAATATATTTTTGAAATTATACTAGATAAAGCGTATTTATAATTAATTTGAATATATCAATTTAAAAATATTATACATTCTGTCTTTATAAACGTTGATAATCTTAATCGGTTTGATGAACCCTAAACTCTGATAAAAGGTGCCGGTAAATGCAATGGAAATGGGATTAATAATAACTTAACTTTTCAATAAACCAAAATAATTCATAAACGGTCATGTTGTTTGTAAATAAATTTAAACAGCATATTGTATAATATTATAATATAATAATATCAGGCCTTTCAAAATATACGCGATTATGACGTACAGCATAATAATATGGCGGCTCTGTTAAACTTATGGTAAACGTACATGCGTGGGCTTAATTTAATAATATGACGGTTAGCTCGTGAAACAGATAAAGGTCGCATTAAATATGCGAAACTATCAAAATTTGAATAATTCTCTCAAAGCGACTCTAATGCACGAAAGCCAAAACTTTGAAACCGGACCGTCCGATTGTATGTTTTATCAGACCGTAGCCTTAGGCGTTTTACGTTGACGAGTTTAATTCCAAATTGGTATTCAAAAACCAAAATTGTCTGCACTGTGTTTATCCGATGGTCAAATATTAAATTACGTTTATGACTAAAAAGGTCTTCTGGATTAAGTGGAACACTCTATTATTATTATAATTAATACGAATGTATTTACTTATAGTCTTAGTCTATTTTCTACCGGTGTTTTCAGCTTTATCCTGTAATAATAGTTACGATGTTCATACATTTTATAAAAATTAATAAAATATTACGTATTATTACTGTCACGCAGTCACACACAATAATCGTTTTATTGTTCACCGATTGTTGAAAAGTAGATATCATTATATTGACATTTGGTTGGTCAAATATTCTAAGAATGTTTCGTTCGAATTAAATTCAATAGACAGTAGTATTACCGGGTGTTATATTTAATTGTATTATTCATTTTTACATTTTTGACGTTTTGAATTTATGTAATTGTATTCTACTTTGGCCGCAGAGTGCTCGTTAAACCAATCGATAGAACTATTCGTTGTTCAAGTTTCGGTATAAAACGCTTAGGACGAACGGCAAATCTCGTCCGACAGATGTCGGGGCGCATACCTATTGTACAAGCGAATACAAAATATTATTACTAAACAAAATCGAATTACAATCAATCAAAACGTATAAATGGTACGACCTTTTAAACGGCATAATAGTATTGAGTATTGACGATGCTATTGATGACACGGGAGATTGTAAACTCCGCCCGAAATGAACAGGTAAAAATAAGGTCCATGGTAAATTCCGTCCGAAAAAATATACAGGTACAAAAAGGTATATGTAAATTCCGCCCGAAAAAATAAATATTTTCAAACTAAGCGTTTTGTGACTGTGCGACGAGACCGTACTGTTTGCGACGCGGCGTGTTATATTATATTAAATTTGGAAGTTCCAAATTTTCGAACACGTAACAATCATATCAGACGAGAATCGTCAATCATGTCATATCTTATCATCTTTGGCTACAATATTGTGGACCTAATTGGAAATGTCAGATAGAAATATTATCAATTGTTTGAATCACTTGCGTTTTGTTTAGAATTATGCGGTGTTTATAATATGTTGAGTATACGTTCTAGAGCCTTATAGCTATAATGGCAGCTCAATTTATTGAATCAGAACGTGGAAATAAACTTTTAGTATTAAACAATTTTAAATTTTCTAAAGTAAATAGACCTTTGGCTTCTGGATTAACTAAATGGCGATGTATAGTTAAAACTTGCAATGCTTTTTTAAAAACCTTTGGCGAAACTATAAACATCACTGAACAAAATGTTCTTCATAGCCATACTGCAAACAGGTAAGTACATAATAACATAAAATACAAAATATACAAAATATTAATTTTAAAATTTAAAATTATAATTGTGTTTTTAGTGATCAAAATATACAAAGGCAAATTGTATCAGTATCGGCAAAACGTAAAGCTGTTGAGGATAATAATGAAAAACCTAGTAAAATAGTGTGTACCTACGGTTATTAGAAGCATTCCTCAATCATTTACATGGACGGTACATTTGAATATAGTTCTAAATTTTTTTTACAACTGTTTACTATACACGGCTATTTTAATGGCCATTATATACCTTTAGTATTTTGTTTATTAAAAGCAAAAACTCAAAATATATATATATAAAAAAAAAACTGTAATTAATACATTAATCTATATAAGAGCTTATTAAATACGGTTTTGATTGAAAAATACAAAACATTTTTTTCGGGCGGAATTTACATGAACCTATTTTTACCTGCATTTTTTTTGGGGCGGAATTTACCATTTTCGGGCGGAATTTACATGCGCCCCTATAATTATAACATCTCACTCGTCAAACATGAAAATATGTCCACAGATACCACTATACCAGAAACCGCGGCGAGCTGGTCGTTCGCGGGGTAATACGACTAACAATAAAATTATATGATATGATGTTATAATGACCGTCGACTTTAATATATTATATTCAATAGCGTTTTCCCCGCGGAGACTTTACAATAAACAAACGCCATCGCCTCGGTAGTGTACGTAATAATAATATATATTTACATTATGTTAAAACGTTATAATTCCCGAATAATATACAATCGTTATTATTATTATTATTATTATTTCTTTTTCACGGAGTCGGTGTAATAAGTCGTTATTATTATCGTTATCTCGCGGAAACCTCTCGGTGTCGTTTGTACGTAATTTCGAGACGCCGACACGTCAACGGTAATAACAAACGAGTGTCTACAACAACAATAAGACGGTAACAATGTAGCAATTATTATCATACGGACGGCGAAATTTTTTTTTTGGTTTTTTAATTGAATATAAATAATAATATAATAGTATTACGGTGTACCGGAAATAACGGCGCGCAACACGACTTCCGCCCTTCGACGCGCGCTCGTGCGACGGTATCAACCGTGGTTCTGGTCGCGCCACAAGTCCGGTATGCTGTCGTGGAGGGGGGGGGGTGATTTTCCGTCCTCCGCCCCCGAAGCTGTCTACGACGACGAACTGTGCAGCAGCCTTTAGCTATATAAACCGTATAATATTATTACAATATAATGTGCTCTGTAATTGGACGCGTCCTCTTCGTGTCGTCGTTACGACTCCATAAACATTTGCATTATTCGAATTTCAGCGGTATTGAGAGGTAGAGGAGGTATTATAATATAGGTGTACAGTCTAAACCTCCCCTCGCGCGTGTACCTGTTATTATAATATACTATTATCATAATAATATGATATTTATTGCAGAGGAAATACGCTGTTGTTAGCATTTTTTTTTTTTTTTAATAAGACCGTTCGTTAAAAAAACATGTCTTAGACGAGATGTTTATTTCAAAACGCACACACACACCGTCACGTTATTGTATAAAATCAAATTTCGTTTGTCACTGCAGTGCAGGTATAATATTATATACCTGTGCCTATATTGTGGAATTCGTGTATTTTGTGGACAAACAATACAACAGTATACGGCGAGTTTTCTTTTTTTTTACTCCGGTAATCACGCATTATATTTTATTATTTTTACTTTTATGTACACCCACACGCTTTTAACGTCGATGCACCTCCCCGTCTCTGAATTGTGATTCTAGACCGCGGTTCGTGAAAACATATAAGACGCGCGAGTTATTATTTCCGCAAAATCAAAACATAAAATAAACATATTACAGTAAGTTATATGGTTTCCGCAGCGAGCGGCGGCACCGTCGTATATATATTATATAATATACTCGATAAAGTTTATAGCCTACCATATTATACATTTGTAAATGTATCGGCTTGCGTGTATAGAGTAATGAGATTATATTTTTTTCGGCCATCCGTCGTCGCACTGCACAATGCGCGTTCGGTTCGATTACTGTAATATCGCGCGAGAGAGCTCTTAACCATCGCGGGCGCTTGACGTTTTGATGTGCTTCGCATTGAAATATTGTCGTCGAGCAAATAATATACGGTTGTTAGGTTAAAAGCTTCTGTGATGTGAAAGGATTTCGCGGCGGCGGCGGCGTGTGTGCAGAGGACGGCCGTCGTCGTATATACGTATATGATGTCGTATACACAAGTAGTAAACCCAAAGATCGTATACCCGTGCGGACGCGAGCGTCCATAATATATGATATAATAGCTGCAGAGTAATGATAAACGCAGTCGAATCTTTCGGTAAGAGGATATCGCGCGGCCGAAACCGGTGCTGCAGTACGGGGGCGGCGGAGGGACGGACGAAAAAAAAAAACAAATAAACTTAAGTGGACGAGCCGAACGATTTTATGCTCGCGGGTCGCTATTATATATGGTTCATAATAGTGCGACGGCTGTACACATATAGTTGGTGTAAGGGGCACACGCGCGTTTGATGATATTACGAGGGGGTGTGTGTGTGTGAGTGAGAGAGAAAGACCGAGTGGGAGAGGGTAAAGGAGTGATGGCCGAAATTCCGGTCGGAGAAAGGGACCGTGTCCAGACGTGTCCCTTTGTTTTACAGCCTATCATAAATAACACCGGGCACGTCACCCAGATTTGTCTTATTCGCTGTATAACAAGTTTTTTGAGACTTTCAAAATATATACATATATATCTATATCTATTTTTCGATGCGTGCGCAGTGTGTGTATTTTTGTACAGTATAATATCGAATGAAATACGAGCAAATAAATTTGTTTGTGTAACGGCCATGGTCCGGGTTGGCCGGTCGGAAATTTATCTACGAGCGAAATCATATAAAATATGACACACCGACTGTATGTATTGTGCGGAGACGGTATTATAATATATTTGATGTACGTAAAATAAAAACGGAACACTAAAAGTCCAATACCACTTAGCTAAAATATAATATATCGGATGGAATCACGTACTATATATATTTTAATATTTGTACGAACACGATATCCGTCGTATTACGCAAATGGATTAGTTTAGATTATAATAAATCACACCGGTAGTTATTGAATATTTGTTTATATTATTATGAAAACGAAAACTATATACAAATATGATACACACGCGTATTTGGAGTATATTCTTCTCGTATGTAATAAATTATTGTTAATGTTTCGACGACGTTACAACATTTGTTATTTGAACGTAAAAGTTTAATTTACAAAAAAAAAAAAAAAACGGTGGTTACTCTTACTATACTAATATTATATCCCCTCTGAGGGGAAACCTCAAAAACAGAAAGTCCGAGTTAGGTATCTGAGAAAATATATCGGAGTAATTTTACCCTTTACAATTTTAATATTTTCAATGGAACGTCGTTTTTCATAAAAACGTCACACAGTTTTGGGTCATTCAGGTCACCAGGGGAAAAAGTATGTACACACATAACATCAACTCGAATATATAGTTTACCCGGGACAAAGCCGAAGGCACATTTTATTTTTATGAATTATGTAATATGTGGTCATTTGTGCCGAAGGCAAGCCCGAGATTCTTTATTTTTGTCAACGTGTTCGGCATTTTTCATCGTCACTGTCGTTGACTCTCAAAGAAAAATCTTAAGAAATAAGTCCGGTCCCGGATAAATGAGCGGTATCGCATAATGGATGGCTTTCGGTAACCATTTTTTTATACCGATATATATATTATATGTATAATATTTAATAAATACACAACGTAAGTATTTTGATTAGTTACGGTTTTATTTCTACATTGTACATAATATAGGTAATTGTGCAGTAGTTGTATATACCTACCTAACTCGTTAAAAATCGTACATTTCTGGTACTATTAAATAAACAGTTTTATTTATACAATACGGTTCTCACAAAATTACTCAACATGGATTTGTTATTCAAGATGAAAATAGTTGAGTTGTATCATTTTTCCCTCGCAAATAATTTATTTCCTGTGTAAAAATAAGTACATAAAACTATTAAAATCTATAAACACTTTCAAAGTATTCAACAACATTTCGGAAAAAAATCACTAGATCAGATTTAGTTCAATGATTTATATGAAAAAAATTACAGTAGGTACCTATAATAACACTATACAATATTAGTAGTATGATTTAGGCGGTTCAAGTCCACTCTAGCCCCTGCTTCCTAGCCCATGCGAGTCAATGCCGTGCGCTGCCATTCCCCTCCATTCCATGCCATGCCAATGCCTTTCTCCAACACGTGACCTGCTATCACAAACGTGCCTATCCTTTACCCCCCCCCCCCCAATTAAAAAAAATTATATAAAAAATATATAAAAATACAAAATATACATGTTGAATATCTGAATAAGTAAATTAAATAATATACTACTATTTAAAGCATACAATTGAAATATTAGGAAAGAATTACTATATATATATATATCATATTCATACAAACACTTTATTATATTATACTTTAATATACTATAATATAACCATCACTCGGAATTTCTAAAATCGTATTACGAAATGTGAAAGTGTACAACTTTTAATTACTTTTTAATAATCTAAATAATATAGTAAACAAAGTAATTAAACTTATTTCATCATAATATTTTGAGTATAAATAAAGCACAGTGTGGTCTATAATATCGTTAGTAGTGATACAAACACTTAACCATCAAGTCGTTTTTCTCCATACTTAAAATAATTTTTACACTATTCAAATAAATTAAATTTAAACGTGTTTCTAAACATGACCGGCTCAATTGTGGATAATGTAGCTAATATACAAGAAAACCTTTACATAATACCATCGACACCACCTTCAGAGCTCATCGATTCTACTAACTATACGCTCAACTTCGTAAAACGTAAGTTTATACATATTGGGATCGATCCAAGTGATATGTTCAGAGTAGTAGTGCATATAATAACACCATCACGTTATGTTAATATTTCAACAGAGTTTCTAAAGCAGATATTTTCACTGATGGGTAATATCCTATCATTTATGTTAGAACAAACAGGAAAATATAAAAGAATTATATTTCTTGAGACAGAGCATTTCAACTTATCTAGCATGATGTATAGTGGTGAAAACAAATTAGTTATAGAGTCTAAGATACATGATGGATGTCGAATTTTTTTAAATAATACAGAACTCATACAACTTCAATATCTGGAATGGTGTATTTTTGATATAGATTTTTAATTTTTAGGTTTACAATTAGAAGTTTTGTCTTATTCTTATATATTGACATAAAAAAGCTATACAGTTATACAATTAATACATTATACATAGTAATTAGGTATATTCACACAATAAATACATTACACAAAATATAATAATAATTAATTATTTATTGTTTTTAATTTTTAGGTTTACAATTTAGTAGTTGTGTCTTATTCTTATAACATATTGACATAAAAAAGCTATACAGGTTTACAATTGATACATTATACATAGTAATTAGGTACATTATAAATAGTAATTAGGTACATGTAGACAATAATGAAATGTGATAATGATAATGTTAATCCATAATGATATGACACGCGCTTGCGGTCCAGTGTCACATATAATGGAACAAATATCAGAACTAATCACCACCGAAGGAGGACTGATGAAGAACATATGGAAAGCTATAACACCTATTATTTCGCCAGACACTGCAACCCCGGAAATCTCGGTAACAAATGCTACTAAGTTTAGGATTAACCATAACAATAATAATCATAACAACATAACAAATATAACAAATATAATTAATAATTATTAGAACTGTAATCAGAAACAATATTATGCCGGTGCAGTCGCTGGTATCCCTGAACCGGTAGGTATATATAAAAATTGGTGGACTGAATTTATGTGTTATTTGTTTCAATGTTTGTTGTGTTCTGTATAATATAATATTACTATTGGTCTGACCAGTTGCAGCAAATATATTATACAGAACACAACAAACATTGAAACAAACAACACATAAATTCAGTCCACCAATTTTTATATAATATACTGGTTCAGTGATAGCTGCAGCGAAACCGGCATATGATTTATGGTTTGTGATTACAGTTGTAATAATTATTATTAACTATATTAGTTATATTAGTTATATTAATTGGATGATTACCACTGTTATGGTTAATCCTAACTTTAGAAGCATTTGCTACCGATATTTCTGGGGCTGCAGTGTCCGGTGAAATAATAGGTTTAATAGCGTTCAATATGGTCTTCATGAGTCCTCCTTTGGTGGACTCAATATTTGTGCCATTGGTTATTGTTCCATTACTTCCATTGGAAAATGCCTATAAAAAAAAAAAAAACATTGAATATTAGATCTACTCGTATTTTACTGACAGTGTTGGGAATAGATAACTAAACTATTATCTAGATAAAGATAATAGATTATTGTTGGGAATTTATCTAGATAAAGATAACAGATAAATTTAATTTATCTAGATAAAAAAGAATAGATAAGCAACTTTTTTTTTATACTTGAGTACTTGACATAAACTATGCAGCTGCATAGCCAGAAATCTCCTAAGTGGGGGAAATCACTAGGTAGGTAGTAGGTACTATAATATAATAGTAAGCCTTGCCTGTATTATACTGCTGCCGTCCTTAGGAAGAATGCCGTAAATAGGAAAAAAAATAAAATGAGATTATTCTGTATTACGTTTAACATTACAGTTTTACATAATGTTTTTAAGTAAAAATGCCGTAAATATAGTTAGGTATTCATCGAGAAATGTGTGCTTATAAGAAACAAATATTGCCGCAATTGTAATTAAATATAATCGATGCTTAGCAAAAACGATGTAATCACAGTTTGCCAGGGAAGATTGCCGTATATTTACGGCATTGTTGTTTAGAAAACTGGTCGTCAATTAGCCGTATCTTATAATATTTAATTTTAAATTACTGATAATGTTTGGAGTTTTGCTGTTGTACTGCACCATACACATTCTATATTTCGTTCAGTTATCTATGATATATCGTTCACGAAATCAGGGGAACTTAGGAAAAGAAATACTTCACTTATGAAGGTATAAGTGGGCGTAAAAAGGAAGACTTGGTCAGTACATTTTATTCATTTTTCATAATGACTATACTCTGTCCAGCGAGAGAACAGTAGAACACGCCAGTTCTGCGCATGTAGACTGGACCGAGCGAGCGCCGGGGCCCCATTTCCCCCTCTCTCGGCCTGCCGAAGACGGCCGACACGTGGACACGTACAGCCGGTCGCCGGAGCGCGCCGTAGTTTGGTGGGCCGTCCTGGCTGGTGGTGGGTACACAGGCTGGGTACGCGCGTGAATGCGCGAAAACGGACAAATTTTGTAGGCGCGCGGCGCGTTCTTTCGCTGGACAGAGTATAGATAATAATGACTAGATGACTTTGATTTCAAGATAAAGATATTTGTAATTACTTTCAAGTTGTGTTATAAATTAAAACTAAAAATTAGTATTGATAATATACGGCGTTTTTTCTTCAATTGTTAGTGATTAGTACATTTTGGTATGCTACAGAAAAAAGCCGCAACCAGAATTACCGGCATTTTTGACAAGTAACCTATTCTAAATAATTAAGTACGTACTTAATATGAATATCAAAACAAGCATATCTTGGTGAATTAAAAATTTTAAATAAAATTGAATAGTTCCGTTGCATTCATGAGTATATTTCCTGAAAAATATATGTATTTTACTTTGAAAAATATTGTATTTATGAAAATAGAACTACCAAAAACTACTAAATATAAAATTCATTTTTCTTGAAATGCATGAAAGAACTTACGGCATTCTTCCTTAGGACGGCAGAATATCAGCTATCTACATAACAAAACTAAAACCGGTTAATTCAAGGATGTATATGGATTGAAAAGTACATATACGACAATAATTAAAACACCCTTAAATGTTTGTGCAATCTACGGACCTAGAAGTTTGTCCTACAGATGTACAAAATATATTTTCAGTTGTGACTTACGATAATACGATTATCTTCGACATTTATTAACATTATAATTGTTATCAATAAACCCAATATTATCATAACCAACACGACATTTATAAATTTGGAATACATATTTTTTTTCTCCGTATTTTCGATAATATCTTCTTCTTCAATCTATAATTTAAGAATAGTTATTAATTATTATTATTTTCACTCGAAAACTTCTATGAAACTTACTGCAATGACACAAGACTGGTGACTTTTTCCGTTCATAATACGTGACGAGCGAATAACAAATATAATATATTTATTTACTTATATAAAGCAGGTTTCCATGTTCCTAATATTTGTTATTACTTATTAGCCAGTTAATAATAATAATATTAATAATATTATTGTAATATATAATATTTAGATTTAAATAAAAACACGAGATAACTATGTAATAGGGAGAAAATACGCGGCAGGGGAAGGTAATAGTATTAGCGAGATAAGTTTGTATCGAATCAAAAATTACGTATAATAAGACGATACGTAATGTATGGTAAATATGCGGGGTTGACGACCTATTTCAATGGGGAAAGGGACGCAGCTGCCGAGACCGGTTGCCTGTGTCCTTCAGAGACATTACGGATCAATAGCCCCCGCTACGACGTCGGTGCTCGACAATGTGTTGTAGTAGGTTTATTTGTACTAATAAGAGGGATTGTGGGTAAGTATGTGTGTGTCTGGGAGTCGTGTAAAATTATGTTGTTTGAGAGGTTCCGCGTAAGATCGTCCTACTACTGTGTTATGCCTATTCTAATAATATTTGAATTATCTACGCTTATTGTATAAATATTCAAACACTTACCTTGTATGTAGGTTGTTGCAGCTAGTTCTTGCTAGTGGTTTATATTGATTCAGGGTCGTGTTCGACAGTCGATATCACGATGACAATATATGTATCTCGATTTATATAATATGTAAAATTTCCTATACCTTACACTCTTTACTAATTGTGACTATTATCACGTGCTCTCAAAGTCCATATAGTCAATTCACCAACCGAATGTAATTTACAGTGATGAGTATTTATTGTTACACATTTGTACCTTAAACACAGCTCTTAGAATTCCTACATTCGTAGCAAGAGTACTAAATAGTCAAATCGCCAACCGGATGTAATTTAAGTTAAAGAGCATTTATAATTATATTCGTGTTTAAGATAATATGAATGTGTAATAGTGATATAACGGGCCTATAATATGATGATAGTCACAGAACTTTGTGGTTTTAAGGTATTAAATGGATAGGTGAATGAAAAGGATGAACAATACTAATTTGTTTGATAATGTGAGATAATTAATTTAGACAGTTATACCGAATGCTGAGATGGTTCAATATACATATACTGTATTACTGTATACGTAAGTATGCATAGTGATGAGCACTCCTCTGGACAGTAGAGGCGTCGTGGTTTTGACTGGCGTGGACGTTGTGCATCGGTCTTCATCTGGGAAAAACTGTCTGCGAGTCGATTCTGTGGGATCCTTATTATACATGTATAATATGATTTCGGTGTAATCCCTCCTTCAATCTGTATCGATTAGTGTGTAGCATTATAATTGTGATGTGTTTATGATTATTATGTGCGGTGCGACGAAGGTGTCACTGGTAATTTATTGTTTTGTTTTGATCGGAGAATTATCGAAGGGGTCTTGAAGTATATAATATATATATATGTATACGGTTTCATCTGGCGCCGCTGTTTTTACTAAACGTGCTGCATGTGTCTTGTGTGTATACGAGGAGTGCATGTATATATTTATGCCTAAATCGTATGTATAATATATGTATTGAACAACCCAACATTCCATACGGAACGTTGCCACTAGTTATCTCGTGTTTTTATTTAAATCTAAATATTATATATTACAAATTGCACACAATTCGGTTTTGCACTGTGTCCCCACAGTGCTTATTATAAGTTAAATATTATATAAATATTATTGACAGTTATTGCATGATGTTAATGATTGTTATATAATATGAAATGTATTAAGTTTATATTGTTATGAATGTCATGTATGATTTTTCATGTGTAACACACGTACAAGTGGAAAGATGTGTATATAATTTCATTAGTTTTACAATATTGGTGAATTATTATTTTAATATTTTAGTTTAAATAGTTGTATCATATATCTTTTGGAGATAATTATATAATGTGAAGTATCTATGTATAGGTGAGTAAAGTTGATACATGAATGTAAAAGGTTGCTGTATGATAGACAATGATATTATGATGCTTATTATGAGTTATACAATTTGTGTGGCAAAGTGTAATAATAACAATGGTTAAATCTAGTTAAGCTCTATGTGATGAAATAATGTATATAATGAGTTAGGGTTTTTATTAAACTATTTTTAGATTGATTCTTAATTTTAATTGAGATATACTTGGTGCAAATTAATCTATTTTGTGATTTAAGTAATATTTTTAATTTTACAATCTCTTAATATTTTGGCAATTGTGCTTATTACGTGTTTTTTGTTAGTATGTATTGATAATATGGTTCAAATATGTTTACTAAAAGTGTTGTACAAAGTGAAACGGAATTTTCATAATGGTGGTGTTTTAGATATTATTGTACATTTTGTATTGTGGATAAAAAGTTAAGTTAAGGAGGTGTGAAATATAATTGGAAAAAGTATGTTATAAAATGGTATCAAATATATTTGTGTACGTTTAAACATAATGATAATGTTTGAAATGAAAACAAAATAAAAGTTATATTCGATATAATAAAATAATAAACACTTAAAAAATAAATGTCACTATAAATATTAAAGGCAGAACGATACATGTTTGTGTACTGAAGTATACGACTGGGAACGTACTGACTGGTTATTAACGTTTGCAGGACTATATACCTTTCGATTTCTAATATATTTAGGTAATGGTAACATTTTAAGCCATGGATTGGTAAAATATTATCTACTCATTTACCATGTCAAAAGATTAATCCAGATGATATTTTAAATTAGTTTAGGATACATTTAAATTGTTGAAATAATAGCTAAGCAATTAGATTTTGTACATACTAACTTTCTAAACGTTAAGTTGATGGTCTTAGGAAAACAAAAATATTTCACCATAAGTGTGAAGTATACAATGTTATATGTATATAATAACGACTCGTTAACTATGTGTGAACTGTGTTTTGATAATGTCATATCATGTAGCGATATGAATACTATACATTTACACTTTCACTTAGATGTATGGTATTGGGAAATCATTAATAATTTTATGTTTATTATTATAATAGTCGCTAACTTATCACAAACTGTGTTTATCTAATGTATTATTAAACAACTAGCTAGGTTGTTAGAACAATAATATATTGTTTTAAATACTAGTATAATATTAAATTAAATTATTTGAATTTATTTAATGTATATATTTTTGTGATATACCATTTTTAGGGGGTAGACATTAATGGGGGGAGGGGGTGTTCACTCACGTTATAGGATTGTAGTGGTATGTATGGGAGGAGGAGGGGAGGAGCACGACACGGCTCGGCATGGTATAGCATGGCATGGAGGGGAATGGCAGCGCACGGCATTGACTCGCATGGGCTAGGAAGCAGGGGCTAGTGTGGACTTGAACCGCCTAAATCATACTACTAATATTGTTGTAGTATATAATTAAGATTATACCTCGTCTTTAGGGTAACTTCATTAAACTAAAAGTTGTGCCATAGTGGTATTACCCGTTTAAGGTCGTCACGGAGCGTAAATATGGTACCTATAATGCACCCAAAACATCCCTAAACTTACCTTAAATAGGATGTTCTGTAAGTACATCATTTTAAGTTCTTTGTCACCTCAGTAACCAGCATAATATTATATTCATTATGGGTCAGGCAATGGCGTAAATACGGATTTGAAAAAGTGATAATAGTGTTGTGGGAGTTATCTAATTAATGGATGACCATAAAATGTCAAGGTGAGAACTTAAAGTTTGGTACAATAATATTAATTATTATACTATATGCTGTCAGTGGTATAATTAAAACATGGGTTTTTAATTTTGTACAGTATAATCCAAAAAAAAAAATTGAATTCATTGTAACCTTCTGCGTACTATTTCTTTCGTAGAGTTATTTTTCGAACGTTTGACTCAAATTTGTTAAATATAGGTACTTATAAGAAGTTAGGCCAATCACTATATTTTAATAATTATATTTTTTTGAGAAAAGTTCATAAATCTTAAAAAAAATTAATTAATTAAACTAAATTTTTTCCACGTTATAAATAAGTTATATTAATTAAAAGAAAAAAACTTGTGAACATTAAAATGCATAAGTTTAATGTATAATATTTGTAAAAATAACAATAACTACAATAATAATAAATATTATTATCGTGGTTGAACTACATTAAGTACCTTATAAGTTATAATGTACTTAATCTAACCTAACCTACATTATTATTCTCAGCGTGTTAATTTGCATTTAATGCATTTAATAATTTCTAAATTTTTTGATAAAAATATCGTACATTAATGCTGATATATGTTTTTTTTTCTTATCAACAAATTTAGTAAAAAACAACGAATCGTTAACTTATAAAATCATAAATCACCATAGTATATTACTATAGAACCAATACTCATATTATAGATGATGATATTTTATGTTCAGAACATATGAACAATGACGTTTCAAAATGGATACCATTCGTCGATTGAGTAACATATATCGTATAAATATTTAACTTTAGGGTATCACGTTTAATTGATATCCAATTGTTAAATTTACACTAATTTTATTTTTCTTGCATTTTTATTAAAATCAGTGACACGTGTATACCTACCATATGAGCATATTATAGTAATACCTTATTATTGTTCGATAACAATTCACGGGTTCATTGTATGGGATTTTCGGGCAGTCTCCTTGTTTGACAGACAAGGTTAAAGGATCTGCCATAGTAGACCGAACCAGGGTAACCGTTAATGTAAGCGACAAAAGACCTCGGCAATTTGGAAAACCTCGAGGAAAACAAAATATATCCAAAAAAGCACTTTAACATGTCGATACAATAATAGACGACCCCCATTCATCAAACAAACAAGACACATTCCACCGCTCCCTTTCTACCACCAAACATCTACCGGCTTCCCACACACACAAAGGCGTGTATCCGTTAAAAGCGCCTTTTGTTTTTAATACATTTTAAAAGCTCTCCAAGAGTCTAATACTTAGACATAAGACGAGACCATTTTCTGATTAAATTACAGAGGACCTTGGCCGGGAGTGTTGTTTTTAGAAAATAAGCAAACAAATAAAAAAAGCAAAAAGATATAACGTCTTTTGTAAAACGACTTTACTCATCCGAAAACCGGTAATAAATCGCGTCTTGGCAAAACAATTTTGATAGGATTTCACGGGTCAGTACACAGCGTAAGCGTTTAACTGAATGTACCCGACCGAAGGCGCAAACGGCTAAAGATAACATCATGTGAAAACATTTATTCGTGCCCTTACGCGAATAATCGAAAATCCCACTTGCTATGTATTTAAAATAAAAAAAAATAGGTCAGGTTGGATTAATGTTAAAAATATTATAAATATTTCTATAAAAGTGTGAATTGCGAGAAGGATTTTTTACTTTTTAAAATCGAGATCGTGCGTTATTAAAAATTATAAAATAATACATTCTTGTAATACAATATAATAAACCATAATAAGTACCTAGGTATATTAACCGTCACACAATTACACATAATAATAAATAATATTCTTTCTCATATAAAATAATGACTCTCTCGGTAGACGAGTCCATAGAAGAGCTCACTATCCAACAATCGTTCAATCAAGAATATCACTGTCCAAAAGGTGTTCATAATATTCAACTAAGTATTTGAAAAAGCTAATAGTTTAAGCAAGTATGATAGTACTCTATTGAGTAATAATTTAAATCACTGTCAGATAAATGGTCACAGATGCCGGTGTTTTATTCTTAAATAAATAATATTATCGATTTACTAAATTTATATAGAGTAACACAAATACGCGTCTACGATTTTCATTAAAGCTAAACATAAAACATCTGTCAGGCTGGATGTGTTCTAACGAAAATGTCGATGAAATTTGTCATAGCTCCCATACAAGAAATATGTACTACAAAAATATGATGCGAAATCAATAAGGCGTTTCATTGACGACTATAATACATGGCATCCTATGGTGTATATTTATACTAACAACATTATCAAAATAATTTTAAAAATTTTGACTACACGTTTTTTAATACATATTTCAATTCAATATTTTTTAAAAATTGTTTGTAAGTATAGGTACCTAGCTAGTACGATAAATGGAACGACAGCATAACAGTTCATCCAAACCAAATATGAACAACAATAACAAGGAATGCGGTGTTAAAGCCATGGAATTTAATGAAATACTCATCATGACGCCCGAAACCAAATTAGAAAATCCCGATCAAAAAATGTACAGGATCAACGGTGAAAAATCACCTTGGGTGGTAAAAAACATGAGTGGCTTGGAATTTCCTTTAATAATGAACGAAATTGATCGGAAAACAATAGAAAAAAGTATTTCGCAAGACACGTGTTTGACTGTGGTCAGCGGTGATATTGATTTCAGTCGCTCTGATAATTCAACGTCAAGCCATCAAGTCAATATAAATGAGAAAGTTTCCCAGTTCCTGAAATGGGATGATTCAATTTCAGAAAAAAAAAATGAATATAAAGATATTTTACTGAATCAGTCGAATCATCGCTTGCCGAGCGGTCTAGACGTAAACAAGTATGAAATATTAGTTTAGAGTAGGGTGTCGGTGCCGGTTTTTCCAATTTTCTGTAATTCTATCAAATTTGGAAATAAGTTTTATATTTTAGTTTCTATAACTTAATTTTAATACTTTTCCACTAATCTACTGTCCGATATCTATATTTTGGGAGGGGGGTGTTAATATGGTGTGTTATAAAACAAAAATGACTTCACAAGAAAAACACACACGCATCATTGCGATTGGTTGAATTTTGTTAATTTTTTTTTAGTATCTGAAAGATGGAAACTTCTTCAAATTTTCATTTTACTTTAAATAGTGCTGGAAAATGCTTTTAAAAATAACAAATAATGTACATTACCAAATACAGATTTCAGTTTCTATAATTATAATTTTGAAAGTCGGGCTTTGATCCTACCTGAAAAATCTTCTTATATAAATAAAAAAAAAAATTAACGAAATCCTACTATTCTACTTACAGGATATGAGAGTTTTTCCTATATGATATGTTTTTGTGCTAAAATGAACCGGCTCCGATGCTCCTAAAAACAAATACTCATTAAGTGTAGTGCATAATATTATAATATAAATGTCTTGTCGTCGGGACTGGTAAAAATGATTTGGCTGTTTTTCTTGCCCAACACTATATTGTGTCTATCGTCTATATTTTATTAAATTAAATAATAACCCCACTGATTCATTTAACGTTGAAAAATATTTAAATAGATAACAATCTAGTGATAGTGTTGTATACTTTAATACTTATTTTTATGTTAATATATTATAATTATATAGAAAAGTATTTTTCACAAATTAAAAAACTAACAAAAATGTTGGTTTGTTCAAGAGGTGTATTAAATTAGTCACTATATCGCCCCTAACCAAATACTATTTTATAAAAAATTAAAGTGTCTTAACGGACTGTAAAAAAAACCAATCATAATTGAAAGTAAAAGTTTTTATAGTTTAATCATTTTCTTTTCATAAACCGTGCATTGGTAAAGTAAAGGGATTAAAAATCTTATAAAAGTATAAATTATTGGGTAAATATTGACGTTGTTAATAATGTTGGTATCATTCTTAACCCATATCATTCAGTAATTTATTAACAGTGGTACTTATAAAGATCCTATAAAAAAATCTTAATATTTATAATAATAAAATTGTATACAATATTTAACTTATAGGTAGGAGAAACCTTTTTTTTTGAAAATTATTTTTCATTTTTTGAAAACTCGTGTAACTATACAATTTTTAATATTTCCATAATTTATACTATAATGTTCATGAATATACAAATTATAATTTAATATTATAACTAGATACAATGAAATTGTAATTTAATACTTACAGATATTTAGATAAAATAAAAAATAATGTTTTTGTTAGGTTATGCTAATAGTGCACTTTGTGAAAATGAATATTTCATTTAGATCATTCATCGTCATCATCATCATAATGAAATTAATAATAATGACAACAATATTAGTAATATGTATAGTTATTTGTAATTCAATACCGTAATTAATATCCATTATAGAAATTATATACAATCTGTTAATTTGAATAATGCCATTAATTATTATACAGTCATGACTCAAGAGACATAAATGATAATATACCGTGGTCAAACTCGAACCATGTCTATTGGGACGAAGACGTGAAATATTACAGATACCCATTGGAATCTTCGTTAAGTACAATAGACATACGTTCAGATCATTCTAAAAACAATGATATTCCTAGGACACAGAGTCAGCCCTATTTACTGGATAATTACTTTACAGAAACCAATTCCAACTTGAAAAAACAGAAAAGGTAAAGTTTTCCTATTTATTTGTTTTTGAGTTATTTTTAACTGAAGTGGAAGTAAAGCTTAAGCCGCCACTGTTTTTGAGATTTAAACATTATTAATCGTTGAAATACACGCTTCCAACTTGATCCATTACACTTAAATTCAACAAAACTATGTTTGAAATCTAATTTCCCATGGGATGGAAACACAACAATAATTAGTTAATAATCGATTGAAACATATAGCAGATCTATCAGTCGATGATTAGTTACAATAAGTAATTTTGAAAGTGGTTATTATAATCTATTTTAAAGCGAAATTGCGGATTAAGCAAATTCACGTCTTATTTAAAACTATTATTATTTTAATCATGTCTGAGATTTATATATATTTATATTTTCTAAATAAATTTCTATTTCAGTATGTTGGATACATTTTGGAAAGAAATAGGTGAAATAGAAAATTCTTTTGGGTATTCGAGTGATTCCGACACAAAAAAAAAATTCAAAAAAAATGTAAACCCAAGCTATAATAAAAAATGTAATTCAAAACAATTTACAAATATTAGTGGAAAACAGTTAAACATTATTCAAGAAAAAAACAATTTAAAATGGAACAAGAAAAATTCAAATCAAAACCCATTAAAAAACGATCATACTTTGAAAACTGTAAACTATGAACCTCATCTTAATATTGAAAACCAGGTGACTTCGAAATGTTACATTTGTGATAGTCCAGATTCAATTTCTAAACGGCAATGTACAGGGGATTTGAGACCATCAATTGAAAATGGAATATTAGCGAAGGGTGTCAATCAAATCACACGCCGAAAGGATAATAACACGCAGACTGAAAACAATTGTTTCGAAAAATCTAAAAACGAGTTAGTGAAATTTTAAGTCAGCCTTGATTGAATGTCGCGTTATTAAACTATTTAAATTTTTGTGAGCTTCAATGTGGTCTTTTTTGATATTCTAGCAGTCAAACGTTTTGTGAACAATGTCGTAATTATTGTCACTCCAACAAGATGAAATTACAGACCGATAAAGCCGAAAATTCTTTATTAGTAAAACGAAATAAAAAGTTACGTGAACTATTAGGGTTAAAACCAGAAGAGAAAAACGTATTGGTTATGTTGAAACTATAGCTGGGTTATATACGTTTGTCAAAAAAATAGTATAATATATAGAATGGTTGTCTTACGATACTTTTTGGTTTTATTTTCTTTTTAATCACATTTTATGATTCATCATATAATTGCGTAGAGTAACCAATATAAGAATAATATGTATGGCAGAATAAGAGTAAATATAATGGCATTGAATCAATTTATTTCATGTTTTAAACGTTGCTGTAAATACTTTTAGTCATAACATGAGTACTACTTTAATAATAATAATAATAATAATATTTATTTGCCAACAGCAAAATGTTTGATAAAATTGAGATAACATGCAATATTACAAGTTTGATCCACTCATTAAATCCTATGGCTGTGGCCGTGGTATGAGTAGGTTTCAAGACAGAAAGAAAAATAAACTAAAAATAAACATGCATTGATACACAACTAAATTAACAATATCTTTCGATTAGTTAATAATAATATATCACATATACCTAAATGGGATATTATTGTATTACATAATGAAATCCTTAAATTTTAAACAGTCAATGTAGTATTTTAAAAGGAATATAGTCATTACCAAAAACCGATCAATTAATTTTAACCAGACACAGATTTTGTAAAAAACAAACAGTGGCTACAACTTACACAATGTTTCTCACTTTAGGGATTACAATCAAGCACTTGAACTCTTATATTATCTAGTACCTAGCACGAGTATGTGATGACTGATGAGTATTTAATTAATTTCTTATACTTAAACATAAAAGTGCATCATTTTTTATGATACAAGGTATCCAAATTAGACAGACAATAATCATTAAAAATATAATTACTTGAGCGTAGCCTTGGTTTGAAAAATATAAATTTTAAAAGTGAATTAATTTCAACCTTTTTATAATATTAATATGACTATAATATTATATTATGCACTTCTCCAACAAGGTAACCCATAACTTAAATATATTGAACCAAACTAACAAATGTTATAACTCTTAGTTTTTGTGATAAAATATTTACCATAGTATGAATAAAAATAAAATTTCTCATAATATAATATGTGATCAGTATGAAATATGAACATTCCATTTTAAATTTTCATCAACAAAAACGACTGAGTATTTTACAGAATCGAGTTTTTTAAAAACATATCCGCCGACATTATTTTGACTAGACAATGCGTTTTGTTATCTAAAACGGGGAAAATATTGCTCGGAATAAATTGTACTGTCAACGAACTCGTCGAAAATAAGAACAATATTATTACGAATTTTAATAATATAATAATGTCATTATGTTGGATATTATATTGTATCACGAGAGTCGATCTCGCTGCTTAGAACATGTGTCGGACACGCGGAAAATAAAAATTGAGCCAATAGAACAGAATTATATAATTTACCATGATATGTGTAGCTATTAAATTATTAATAATGTGTAACCAGCAGCTGTAAAGTGCCGAATGCGTTTATATAGTGTTGTGGAAATCGTTATCCGGTATTGTGTTCGGGGATATCCGCACTGTATTCCCATTGGTTAATACGTATTGTTGCTAAATCCATTAGCTATTGTAACTTACCACTCGGCCAATTTAATATTCATAGTATATACGTTTATTATGCACCATCCGAGAACGAGCGGATAAAGTACTTTGACGAGTTCGTTATCATTTGCGATTGTGCACAGTAAATAACTTCTCGACGACGACGGCGGTGACAATGAATAATAATATTATTATAAATATTAATAATAAAAAAGTTTATTTAGTGCGGCGTGATAAACAAGCGTGTTTGTGTGAGTTTATTTTTTTAAATTAATTAAAAAGTCTTGCGTCTCTTTTAAAATTAATGAATAGTATGCTAAAAAAAAAATCCATATTCATCTTAAAATACTGGAGTCGAGTTGATCTGGTTCTGGTACTGAGATAGTGAATTATTATTTTTGGAGTCTTAATTTCATAAAATTGTTAACAAAAAAGAACCGATATGGCCGATCGTTAGGTAGGTATAGTTGGGCACTTATTATATCCCCCCTACTGAGCCGAGATACCAGGGACACCACAAACAAAATAAAGCTACTTATACAATTTACTTAATTTAATTTCAAACAAATTTGATGAGGTTTACACAACATAATAATTATAAAAAAATAAATTATTAAGCAGCATAATATTTTTAACTCGTAGTATATGTTTATAATAATGTGGCATACTTTGATAATATTCTCACTACTTTTTTTTTAGTTTGTGACGTTGTCCCTAAATTGGTCTTTTTACTCGGATTAACACAAATTTATTATTTAAGCATTACATTTATGTACATTATAAAATGTTGGTTTTATTTACTTACCATTTTAAAATATTTTATTTCATAACGATGAGTGAATGAAGATAGTATTAATATATTGTTAACTAATTTTAAATAACAGTGTGAATCATAAATTTGAAATGACGAGCTATTTTGGCAAGAGTGACAGTATAATTTGTCATTATGTAAATTGCAAATTCCTGTACTATTCATAATCATTTGATCTTAATTCTAATTAAGAACTTATACTGTAAATTTATCTTAAACCAAAACAAAAAATGTTCATTATAATTATTTTAGGAACATTTAGAAACAATACCACCACCTGCAGTGATACTATACATTTCCACCATCGAATGACTCGTCTTATTGTTTCAAAAAATGTGAATTACGTTATATTTTTGTGGACATTTATACATTTTACGGTTTCTGTTGAGGTTTTTGACCTGAAGACTTTCCTTTCAAATCAACACCTATAAATATTCTTTTGTTGACTATAAAACTAATAAAAAAAAAAATACAGCGCGTATTGCTCAATAATGTCGTCATAGTGTCACCTTCCATTATTCGCACACCGCAAGTGACGGTAATATTATATCGAACTTCTTCAATTCAAAATTAGTGACTTCCAACCAGCGTGGCCCTTACACCGATATTTATAAGAGGAACGGGCCAGTGTCGTAATGCATATTATGGGATAGTCGAATTGCACTTTTTGCCTAAATTAAACAGTCGAATTTGACTTGGGTCAAAAAAATGTAATGGTCTAACTGCTCTCAGGTCCAAAAAAAGGTTTCAACAAAAATGTTAAAAAATAAACTTTATTTAAACATATCGAAAAACACTTTATTCCCTTCCTGCTAAAAATGTAATCATTGCCATACTAATTAATATTCTTTAATAGGTATATTTTAATTGTATATATATGGCCAATGTATATTATATTATATTATAGCAATTATATTTTGTAAAAATTATGAGAAAGTGAACTATGACATAATATTATTACAAACAAAACCATAGACATATTGTATAAAATAATTTGTGAAAAGTGCAACGAATTAGGTTTAATATTTACGCCAAAATTATCACATTGATTATAACATATTTTTTGAACCGCGCAGTTCGGCCATTACCTACTTTTTACCCAAGTGCGGTTCGACCAATGCATTTTTTTCTAGATATGTAGATGCGTATAGTAGATATACGCTAGTCGGGTCGTAAAAAAATTCTACCAAACCTGGAAACGCGGTCGGAAAACAATCAAATACCTATCGATTAATAAAATATATCGCGTTTAATATTTAAAAAACAAAACAAAAAAAAACATTTAATTAATCTCGGGCGGGGGCCGTAATCGCCGACACGTGTTTATCTCGGTTATAATAATATAATTATATTAGACAGGTACCTACGCTACATTTATATGTACCTATAGTGTGTAAAGTTGTTATATATTTCCGCCGTATTATAATATATTATATTAAACGTATAACATTATACACGCACGTGCGGCGGCGGCGGCGGTGGTGCCTAACCTAACCACCGGACGAACCGCGTCCGATTAAAGCTTATATCTTACACAATTTACACCCCGCAGGTCCGCGAGTCTTACAAAAGCGTCTGTTCGATGTGCTCGCGTGATACCGCGCTCGCATAGGTATATAATATAATGTAATGTAATGTTACCGGTGCGACCACTGTCGCGGTGTGCATCATGAGTGCGCGCACAATGATAGGAGAGAATAATATAATACATAATAATATGAGAACGCACAATAAACCTTAGATGGTGTGAAAGGACAATTGAACGGACGGCTCGTTGTCAGCTCCTGCGCAGGACGACGGCGAGTGACGCGGCTGGGCTCTGCACGATTCGCTTCGGATGTGTGCCTTCGTTGTTTAAATTATTGTGATGCGAAATTCCGACGGCCGCGGTTACCCCGGACAATATATAATATACGTTATTATCATTATTATTATTATTATTATTATTTATAAATTATATTATACGGTTATGGGTGCTCCGCGCCGCTGCGGTAGTAGGTATACGTAACCTGTACGCGATATGCAAACGCGGTATATGTATATAGGTACCGCTAACGAGTAGATAAGATTGATGTGACCGATGTAGAGATCGGGTTGTCGCGATATGGCATTTACATTGCAAGACCATGGGTAAGGATCGGGATTCTTTGACTGCCTAGTAACACACTGGCGACACTCGAATAATGATTTATTATTTATATTGAATAATATCAACTATATGGGTGGACTATCTTTTTTTGCATTGTGCAAGTTAAATTCGCCATGTCAAACCGTTTATAGATTTCTCGAGCGGTTTCGTTGTTTTTAACACCACAAATGTACATATTAAAATAATTGTTATCTAATACAATGTATATTGTAACCCACAAGTACGTACTATTATGGGTATATTATGACTTAGCATAGGATATCGAAAACAAGGATCCTCATAAATAATGCATACTGTAATCAAAAAATCTAAAAAATATATAGGTAAAACTTTTATTATTTACAGATATTTTATGTTCAAATTTGGACAAAATTAGGCAGGTACATATTAAAACAAAAAAAAAAACATTTTTAGTTATTTTGTTGTAGTTTAAAATTATTATTCATGGGTATATTAAACTATTAGAGTACATATATTATTGTTATATATTATAGACACAATGATATTTTTGAATGTATTTTTTTTTTGGAAAAAGTGAATTTAACCTACTCGTATACTGTTGTACTAATAGTAAAATAAATCACAATAATATCATCAAAACTACTTATTAATATCATAGGGTGACAGACCGTCTTCGCTCAGAATTGTTTATCGTGAACAGTGATATTTGTCATTGAATTCAAATTTAACACCATCCATTACAGTGGTCAGTGACCCACTTGTAGCTTACTCTACAGCAGAGCAATATCCACTTAACTGATTTTTTTTAAAATTTTTAACGAATTTTATTATCATTATTTAAATTACAATCATTAATTTCAAAAATGTACGTGGACCACCAGTAATTTTAAAAATTAATATTTGATCCTTTCGAAAATCTTAGCGAAGACAGCTGTATGTACATGAACATTGAAAAGCATTGTTTTGCAAAAAGTAACTTTGTTTTCACTCCGTTAGATTAGGTTAGGTACTTATATGCTTAAATTCGAGATTGAAAATTTGTGAGACAAACCTAACGGTGATTATAATAATGATATCCTTTCAGATCATAATATTAACTAAGTGATAATATTGTGTCGGTCCTATAGCGGACACCGAAAAACGCAAACGAATGCTAAGTCGAGTTATTCTCTTCGTGACGTCAGTCTTCAGTTAGTGTATATTCTGTGATCATCGGTGACCATTAACGATACCGGGGTATACATGCGTAGTAAGTATAACCCCCTCGTCGCGTTCGTGTCAAGAATATCAATGATCCTCGGGGATTTTCATTAAACCCGCGTTTCACAACCGATTAATGGTGTTACGCACGAGATACGCGTATATTATGTACCGTTATTATTATAATATCATGACGCGATCGTTTCGGAAAATCACATCGTACGGTCCGCCGCGACCGGGATTCGCGCGGAAAACTTCGTCGGAAGACCAAACGCCAAACCCGCCGGCGCGTATGCTACCGACACGAGTCCGTCGCGAGGGATGATTTATCGGTGGCGGGCGCCTCGGCGAGATCATCAATCAGTCGACGGTCGTCGCCCGACGAGAAAGCCGCCGTTTTGTCTTTGCCGCCCACACCGGACCACAAAAGTATATATATGATAGCAATGATAATGATAATGATTTGTAAGCAGACACCAGCGCCGGCGGCCGTCGGTCCGTCGCCAGTAACGCGCCGTCGGCTGCTGCTGCTGCTACGAGTGTATAAAATATATATGTAATATTATGCGCTCCGCTTTCGGCCCCGGTGGTTCGCGAGTAAGAACGTGCGCCAGATAAGAAAATCAAATTCGGCGCCACCTCCCCCCCCCCGCACGAACCCCTCGCCCCTATACACAACCCTTTGGCGAATGTTATCGTGGCAGGACCGGACGATTGCGACCTGGCCCGCGCGAGTCCACCGACGAACGGTATACGCATTTGTATACATAGTATGCTGTAATATATTTTATAGCGATGTCGTGTTGTACCAGCTGTATGTAGGTAAAGTACACATGCCTTTTGAATGTGTAATTTATGTTCTCCGAGCTCCTCGAACGAATGTGACTGTACTATGCGAGTGGTTCAACGAGTCACTGGCAAAATAGTCGCAAATCGAAAATTGTTTTTTTTATTATTATTGGTCTCGGTTACGTCGGCTATTATATATAGGACTAGAGGCCGTTAGTTTTACTTTACTTTGTATTATAATTACATATATATTTTACATTAAAGTTAGATCTTATATTAAGTCGTATAACTCTTAATCCTTTAGGAAGTTGATGGTGTTGATATTTGATGGCAGGGCTTTTCCTAGTAGATTATGTATGTGGTGTTCATTTCTCGAGTTTTCAAACTTTAGGCATTCTGTTAATATGTTTTTGACTGTGTATTCCACTTCACATGATTCGCTTATATAGAGATCGTTTCTGGCCATTAGGTGGTTATGCATTGTGAATGTGGCACTATTCGGAGGCAATTTATATGACGGTTTAATCTTTCCTTTTTAGGCCAGGGTTTTTCCATATGTGTAATGTGTTCCTTGTTTTTATTGTGTTTAATTTGATTTTTTTGCTTTATCCAGTGCTTATGCAATTTTAGGTTAAGGACCTTCTGGATGTGAGTAATTGTGGGTGTCAGTAGATGAGGCTGCTTTAGATGCTTCTTGATCTACTATATTTCTTTGTCCTTTATTACACTGTGTCCAGGTATCCGTAGATAGGTTATATATATTCCTTTTCGGCGTGCTTCGCGTGTTTTTTCTTCGATTATTTTAGAAATATTGGTTTGATTAGTTGAACTTTGGATGTCTATGAGGCTACTAAGAGATTCACTTAGTATTACATATTAGTTATGCCAAAGATTTTTATTCCTACACAAATCGACCCACCAATTCGTATAAATTCGACAAAATTGTGATTTAATCTCTAGGCATCTTCTTACCTATAGTAATATGTACTACATTTACCAAACTTATTTATAAATACATCGTTGTGGCCTTGCGGATCACATGACAATCGGTTGGATTAGAACAGCAATAACGTTTTGTACTATCAGCCTCCCGACATCAATGTATTACATTGCAATTATTATTGTATAACTCTGCCGCCTACTTGCAATGTATAGGTAGGTATATTAAATGTGCTTAACGAGCTAATTACGTTTTGATCAGTTCGTCCTTTTATAAATTGATCGATTGTATAATAATATATTGCAGCCATATATAATTGCTTAATTGACCCTTTATTGTCGTACCTACTTTTAATTGGGTACTTCAATTATCTTGGTCATTAATCGTTAACCTTTATTAATTAGTTAATTGCTATTTTTTTCATTGTTCATGAATCTCGTTTAGAACGAATAATAATAATAATACGAGTGTTTAAAAAATATCGATACAATAATTTCCTGCCAACAAAAAACTTTCATAATTAAATTTTTTTTTTTGGATTTCTATAAGTCACTAGCTATTTGTGGTTGTATTTCTTATTCGGTGTCACGACTGTTTGTAAAGGTTTACATATACCAGTAACAAGTACGGAAATAATTCATAAACAATATTAAAATATTAAAACACGCAACGCGTATACTAACGCGCACGGCTAGAAATTAAAGACATTTGCAACAGTTGAATGTAAATGAGACGCACACAGGTGGTCCAATCAGCATTTTTTTTTTGGTTGTGACTTATCACATTTTATCGGTATTACTTCATGTCATAACTTCGTGACCTTTATTATAAAGTGTTCAAAAAATATCAAAACAAAAGTTTGGTAGGTAGATATTGGTACTGTTCTAAAAGTAATGTTAAAAAAATTATATATATTGTTGGGTTTTTGTTTTTAGAATTAGAATTAGTTTTTGATAATATATATATAATAATTGATAATATGTTATATACATATACTCTTATATTTCAGTATTAAAAATGTTTTATTTTTAATGTAATATTTTTTTTTCTTGTTAACAAATGTATTCAGTTGTAATCTAAATAGTGTAACATATTATGTCTTTTAGAATAAAGTTATTCATTATTAATGTATTACTCTATCCCTAATAAAATCTATTAGCGTAAATAAATAAACCATGCGATTAAATTTGGTATTTTATTCATGCAATTTATGATGATATCAAATAAAAAAAAATATTTTTTTTATTCACGAAAAAATTTAAAAGTTCCAATTTTTTTTTCTTTGACTAGACATCTACTCGTTTATATTTTTCTTATCCAGATATCACGACTGTCCGTAAAGATTCACGTGAGTACGAAAATAATTCATAAACAATAATATATTATTGAAAAACGAAAATACGGAACGCGCGTACGACAACGCACGTAAAAGTCATACACAGGTCGAATGGAAACGAGACGAGCACCGACCAGTAAATTTAATTTCGGATGTGATTTATCGGTATTACTTCCGAGTAAGAAGAACAACGAGACCAGAGTACAGTGCACACAAAATAATATATAATGACACACACCGTGTCCGCTGAGAATAGCGTGGTCCTTGGTGGTACGTATGTCGTCACTCGGGAGCCGGCCGCGGAGGAGGAACACAGTCAACACGGTAAGTGCATTTGCGGACAAGGGGTTGGTAAGTCGTCCGAAAAAAAAAAATAATAATAATAACGTTATTTACGCACACATAAAAAGACGAGAGTAAACTAAAAGAAATAACATTAACGGTGAGTGAAATTTTAAGGTTAACCCTTAACGTGGACGCGCGGGTAATAAAATGATATTATAACACTCGGTGAGCATTATATATATATATCATTATATTATATTATACGCGCTTATAAGGGTGGCGAGTTCTTGGTTTTTTTTTTTCGCGCCCCTGTAAGCAATATGTCAAAATATCCAAATGACGTTGACGCCGTGCCGGTGTTGGATACATGCGCGACGAGGTCAATGGGGTGCGAAAATCCTAAATGGATTTTCGTGGTGAGCCATACATTATATTATGGTACGGTGTATATATAAAATATTAATAATAATGTTTTCCTTTTGGTTTTGGTTTTTTTTTTTATTATTATTATTTTTCTCCTCCCGGCGTAGGGTTGTCGGCGATAATTCACAACTCGAAAAAGAAGAAACAATTTTGCTCATTTATATTATATTACTATTACTATTATTATAGTAACGGTGCGTATATATAACTATTAATGTCGTTATTTATATTCGCACAGTGCTGTGTGGGTTTCGTTTTTAGCTAATGAAAACTTTTCCACGACGTAATGGTCGTAAATGATTTTCCCGCGGGAGTCGTGTAAAAATATGGAAACCACATCTATTTTGTACGACCACACTGTTTCAGTTAACGTTTAGTTTAATTTTCAATTCTAAATGTACAATCGCAAATATCATACAAACGTGAATTATCACACGTGATACTTTTAAGAGCAAAAACTGCAGTCGTAGAATTTATCGATTCAAATGCGTGTTGCGTATAATTAACTGAACAATTTGCAAAATAATAAAATCATACGAATAACATTTTAATAAATTTTTTTTATTTTATTAATAACATTTTTGCGAGTAGATTAAAATACTTCTATCTCAATGTTAAACTGAAATATTATCATAGGTATGTAGGTAGCTCCCAATACTTACAGTACCTACCTGTCATTCCTTTGTAGTTGTAGTTGTGGTTGTTGTTCAACGTGTAACATGGTCCTGCAAATATGAAGGTACATTTTTATATTACACGCGTTTAACGGCTTGTCGCCAATTGTTGGACAACAAGTTGATGAAGAACTTGGGGAGAGCCGAAGTTCTCCCTTCCCTCCCAGAATTTTGTGAACCACACTAATATTGTTTTGGGTAAATGTGTTACGTACTTATATGTATATTGTATACCTACATAATATTGGTAACTATTTATGTTAACTGTGCATTTTTAAAAATGTCTATTATCTTTAATATAAATCAACCAAAGATTTATATATAATGCTATAGTGTCATAACTTATACTTATTGGAGACTCTTTCCTTTTCAATCAAAAAAGGACAGGATTAAAATCAATAGTTATTCATATGGTCCACAGAGTGCTATAAGGATGGTCGTACATGTCAACTTTATTTCCACGTTTTTAGGCAGTTCACATCTACAGATTGCATCTCAATAGCTAGTTTTCTATAACGAATTGTAAAATACTATAAATAATAATAGGTATATAATAGTAATATAAATAATAATATACTATTGAATCGTTTCAACGACATTAATTCACACTAACTATTATAATCATTATAATTATAATCTATTGAATTAATAAAATATACATATAAGTTGTAGTATGTATACCTAACTAAAATATTACGGTGCACCGATAGTGGTAATGTGTCCTTACCTATAATCATTATAATGCACAGGGTTCCCCGATGAAGAATTTTTTATAAACTTTTTATTCCACTGCGTTTTACGACAGTTTTTAACTCGAATACAAAACCACCGGAAAAGTCAACGTAAAAAAAGGGCGGGTAAGTGTATGTCGCTCTGCTGTACAGTAGGTTACAAGTGAGTCACTGTAATGGATTGTGTTAGATTTTTATCCAATGATATAATATCATTGAATAAGAAAAACGATTCTGAGCGAAGACGGTCAGTCAGTCTATAATATCTTACTAAGTCTAAATGTATTTGATGATATTATTGTGAATAAAGTAATTAATTTTAGTATTATAGGCATTAGTATTTACTATAGTTGGTTAAATTCATTTTTCTCAAAAAAATTATATTTTAAAATGCCATTGCGTGTATATAAAATATAACAATATATTCTAAAAGTTTCATATACCAACAAATAATATTTTTAAATTATATCAAAATAACTAAAATCATTATTCTTGGTTTAAATATGAAATTTTGTCTAAATTTGAAATTAAAATGTCTGTAAAAAATAAATGTGTTGATATATTTTTTAGATTTTTTGGTTACAGTATGATTTATTTATGAGAATTTTTGTTTTAAATTTTCAACACTTAGTTATAAAAACTGAACATTTTATAATTTTTTAATTACAATGATTTATAATTTTCGAGATTTTGACAAATTTTGTCAAAATTCGAACTTTAAATGCTTATAAAAAAAAATCATGCCTATGTATTTTTAAAATTTTTCAACTGATATTGTAACAATATATAAGAAAGCTTGTATTAAATTTTCAGACTTTTTGGCCCACAAATAAAATTTTATTGACAATTATAAAAAAAAAAACTAAAAAAATTGAAAACTAAAAATGTCTGTAAACAGCTCAAAACAAATCAAAATATTTTCAAAATTGAATGGTGTATAGAAAATGAGAATATAAACATTTAGTGAAATTTTCATGCATCTACAATCATTCGTTTTTGAATTACAACTAAATAAGAAAAACGCTACATGAGAAATCGAGTGAATATCCTATGTTGTAAAATTATGAACTTAAAACACTCATAAAAAATTATTTTTAATTGCTTTTAGATATTTTATTTTGATAAAAGTAGAAAAACTTACGTTAAATCTTGTGTTAAAATTTAAAACCTTAGATTTAAAAAGAAAAATTTTTATGAATTTCTAACTCCAAATAATTTGCAAATTTTCGTCATTTTTACGTAATTTGTCAAAATTTCAACTTTAAATGCTTAAAAAAAAAAATTGTGACTACAGATTTTTAATATTTTTCATGTGCCTTTGAAACAATATATTAGGAGCATTCTATTACATTTTCAAGAATTTTTAACGAATAAATAAAATGTTATTGATTTTTTAAAAAAAAAAAACCAAAAAGATTGGAAATTTAAAATGTCTGTAAACAGCTCAAATAAGTCAAAATACTTTGAAAACGGTATGGTATATAGAAACCGCTTATATAAACATTCAGTAAAAATTTCATGTATTTACCGTCATTTTTTTTAGACTTACACCAAAAACCAAAATCGATTTTATCGAAAATCAATGTTGCATAAAAATTCCCGTTTTTTCCTTAATTTTCCATTTGTTTTTCACGGTACTTTGAAAACTACTGGAAAATGTTTACTTTTGACCCCCCAAAGTACCAACTAGATTCACTTTCCTATCAGAAAGGTACTATTGAAGAAAATCTAAGCACTTTTACTGTCCCAAAACGTGATGACAGACACAAAAAAAAATAAAAAA